>SNQJ01S0023199.1:20963-36233 GCA_010110895.2 Picea sitchensis | reverse complement strand
CCTTGGTAGGGGGAGCCTTCAGCGGTGTAGATTCTCTTTCTCCTTTTTTTTCTCCTTCTTCCCCTCCTACTTCTTGATTTACTTCATCTCCTCCTCCTCCTGCGGGTGAGCCAGGTCTACTTTCTTCTGAGGCATTGTCCACCTCATAAGTCTCTATGTTCTTAACTTCCTCCTTTTTCTTCTTCTTATTTTCACTTGTCTGTCCTGCATGCTCAAACCGGGTGACCAAGTGGATTTCAATGATGTAAGGGTCGGAGAGTTCTTCATCATCAACTAGTACCAGGAAATCCGTCAGCCACTCCTTCGTGATTTTTTCCATGTCTTTGTCATTCAAGTTATAATAAGACTGTAATTCTTCCTTACTCTCATCTCTGCAAGTAGTGATATAAATAAAGTGTGGATCTGCGCGGAACTTAGCAAGTGGTATGTATTGGTGCAGAGTATGCAGTGTCATGCAAAGGAAATACTCGATGGCAACCCTCAGTTGCTAATAGTAGGCATGAAACACTGCGTTTGACTGTCATTGCTTCGACATATCATTCATATACCACAAGGTAGAAAATCTAGCTGCTAGTGGCTCTGATGGTTCAATTTCTGGAAAATCTTCTCCCTCTGGCATTTTCCAAGCGACAAATGCGAACAACACAAGAAACCATCTGAAATGGAACTTATATCCTTGATCCTGTGATTCACGACAGTCTTTCTCAATTTCGTTGACGAGGTAGTTTTCCCAATTCATTTGCATCCCCTCCACGCATTTTCCTACTAGGTCCACCACGAACCTAGTGACCTGCGTGGGGCATTTCTTTATGACAAGATTTCCAGCTATGAGTTGGCAAGCTAGGCACACTGCACCATCCTGGATGGAGGCTACCTTGTAGCCTCACTTTCCCTTCTCAACTTCGTCATATGCCTCCTTAATGCGTTGTGCCAAGGAGCGATCTGAGGTCTTCCCTAGGTAGAACTGTTGAGGGTTGGGTCCCTGCATGCTTAGTCCTGTGATCAGTTGGATCAGTACCGGATCCATAGTAATGCACCTGTCGAGCCACATATATCCACCATGATAGCACGTTAAGAGGATCTTAACACAAGCGTTAACCTCTTGATGTCGGCCAAAATGAGGGATCTTCATTACGTTCAGTATCCTAGACTACGCGAGCTCCTTTATCCAAGGCTGAGAGACTATGAGAGGCTTCTTCCTAGTTTTCTTCATCAAATATCTATGGGGTGCAAGCATCATGTATTTCTTTTTGTATCCAAGGTTAAAGTCATTGTTCTTCAATGCGGGGATCTGTCCTAGCTAGGTTTCGACTACGCGTATTTCCTTCAGGATGTACCCTATGAGAAATGTGTACTAGAAGTCTCATAGAATGTTGTCACGGTTAACCGTTCCATCCAAAGGCAGGATATACTCTGTTAAGACCGACGGGATCTTCTTCACATTAGCCAGATCGTTGTGGTGCTTACTTCTCTTCTCAGACGCAGGGTTGACACGTTTTGAGAGATGTCCCGTCGAAGGGGAAGCCTCCAGTCCCCTGGTCGATGATGCGTGTACTCCCTTAGACATAGCTTTATTAGACATAAACTTCTTCAGAACTTCTTCGACAGATTTATCTAGCTCAGTGCGCTCGATCGACATTCTCGTTGTTAACAAATAAGTCGAGGTAGGTGAACGGATAGCAGGGTAAAAAATAGATGGCGAGGTCTAATAGCACAACTCAACACACACGATCACTTCGTTTCTTGCCTTAGATAATCATGGGTAGAAAAAATTGGTCCCGTCGCAGTGTCCAAAGGGTTAAGTAAGAAAGTGTTGTAACAAATTCCTTCAACAAAAAAGAATGCCTCAATCAATGTGAATCTGTCTGTTATGGCATGGTCTCAACGTCTAGCGGCGATCTATCCACCCATAAATGTGTTTCCTAGCTATTCCAGAGAATCGTTCTAACAGTCGTGGCACCTCCAATGGTCATATAGCTTCTCCAGGGCGAAGTCCCATTCTGCGCAGTTCTGTTGTTCTAGCAAGGTTCAAAGCCTACATGCCTACCTCCTGCGAAGTTCCAATCTGTGAAATATTCCATCTGTTCTCTGTAACTTCTTTTAGCTTTTCCAACTGAGCCTTATTCTTACTGATCTTCCTTTCCTTCTTTCTTGTGATTTGAGTCTCTCTATTATTTTAGGATTTCTCTTTCCATTCTTATTCTTATCTTTTCCTGGCGAAGTGACTTCGCACTACTGATGTGCTCTCAAAGGGTTTGAAGTTAATATCCCTTCTCTTACTATTTCCTGTGTGGATATTCTTCTTTCTTGTATGGATAGGTCCTTCAAACCTTCTTGCATTCTTTCAACTTTGGCAGCTAATTCTCTGGTATTCTATTTCTTCGACTTAACTTCTCGTTCTTCTATCAGTCGATCTATTTTTCTAGCTATGAAATCCCTTAGTTCTTGCTTTTTCTTTTTTGTAGCTTCTTCCTATGATTTCCTTCTGATGTGATCTTTATCAATCCAAGTATTTCCTAGCATGAGGGGGAAAGGGGTGTTGTTCTCAATAATCCTAATAACTTCAAATTCCTCTTCAGTCGATGACCATGAATGATAACAAGTACATTAGTATCTCTTCCACATAGGGTTATCATCTTTACTTTAAACAATATTATTTTTCCCAATGAAGGTACCATAGTAGGATTTCCCAAAATTTCCCAAGTTCTTTCTGTCATACTATTCACTTGTGTTTCCTCATACAAGATATAGTCCATATCGACATCTCTTATTCTTGTATCGATGCATTGTTTTTCTTTCACGATCTCTGGTAAAATGACATCTTTGTGATCATTCATTTCAACTGTTCTAATGTAGTCTGAACTTTCTCTGATTCTTTTTCTTGATGATATTCGAACATGCTTTCAATCTCTTGACTCATGTTCATTCTTTCAAGTTTAGAAACCATCCTTGGGAAATCCTCAACTTCATGACCAACAGTTTTACAACAAAGACAAATAGGACCTGCACCAAGTCATTCCTTAGCAAGATGTCCTGGTCTTCTGCAGTTATAACATAGTGTCAATCCTCTCTTCCTCTTAAATTTTCCCCAACCTTTCCTATACTACGCACTAGGATCACAGTGCTAGACCTGTAATATACAAAAATTCTTTCTAGGTTCCTGCATCCACTCATTAGTCCAAGATTTGTTTCTATGCATAGGAATAACATATCTTTCTATATTCTTATAAAATTTATTCAGATCAAATCTTTCTTCTAATTGTACCCTAGCTTTCAGACTAGGACAAAATCTATCAAACATAGCTAGATTCATGCTTTCGAAACAAAAAATTCCACTTATCTTACTCTATCCAAGCGCAAAGATTTACCTCTTTCAAGATCTTACTTATTTTTCTTCAGACCGGGTTTCTTTCTTAGCACAGAGCTTCGCAATTCAAGTAGAATAATTCACACTATAGTGACATATCTACGCACAAAAATTCTCTTTTCTTCAGTTCCCAGTAATCACAGTTTCAGTTCCTGGCAACAGAACCATTTGTTGGCACAGGGGAAGACCCAGGGTTCAATGCTTCAACAACGCACCAACAAAAACCTAACTACCGACCCTTTTGGTATAACCTGCAAAGTCGGAGAAGTCTCACCGGAGGTAGAGGTAGGGGGGGTTACAGGACTTAGGTGTCTTTAACCAAGATGGGACACAGATCTGTGATTACAACACTTCATAGGGTACTTAGGAACAACATATATTAATTCATTTCCTTTATTCACATCGCAGATCAAACCCTAAGTATATCTTGGTGCAATAATAATGACAAAATACACACCGCACTTAACCTCATAAGTCAGATCTAACACATTCAACATTTACAAATAATTAAACCTTCATAGATCTATCTATCATTCATAACATTCGATGCACTAAGCAGATTCAAAACATAAACATTATAACATAAAGCCAACCATCAACACAAGATTTATGTGGTTCACCCTAGCGTGGGGCTACGTCCACCAACGACTTCTTCTTATTTATTAGTATTAAATCTCTTACATCCATCCGCTCCTGTGAACTAAGCCACAGAGCCAAGCTTCACACTGGACAGGTGATCTGTGCACTAAGCACCAAATCCAACTTCCCAAAATTAGGTCAAGGCATAGAGCCAACTCCTCTATTACGCACAAATCCTTACATACACAGTCTGTTGCACAAAGAAACTCAGAACTGCTTACCTCTTTCACTTAGCTACTTACACTTCTTCCACTAGGCTAATTCTACCTTACAATATTTTCTTATTTATACTTTTACATTCGCTTACAAAAAGGCCTAATCATGGGTAAAACCATGGGATGACATCCCATAAATCCTAATACACAAAACCCTAATGAACCCCTTGCTAGGTCCACAAAATAAGTGAGATCACGTGATCTCATCTTCGCTTGGTGCTCCATCTTCGACCAGCTTGTCGAAGTACAAAAGTGGTCAAACCCAACCAATGTTTCCTCAAAACTTGGTCGAGGGAAAAACAACCTTCTTCTTTGATTTTGCATCTTTGTGAGTTAAACATGAGAGTATGTCCTTGATCACACATTTTACTAATAGTGAGTAGATTATGCTTCAAGTCTTAAACCAATAGGAAATTCTTTGCTTTTACATTTTTTCTTCCAAGATCTACTACACCTTCTCCAAGTATTTTGGCAGATGAGTCATCTCCAAATGCAACATTGCCACCCTTTCTCTTCAAGCTGATGAATTTTTCTTGATCCCCGGTCATGTGTGAATAACATCCACTGTATATGTACCACTCATCTTCTTCTTTACATTCTTCAGCGGTCAATGCTATTCGAAAATCTTCATTGTTTGGAGTCTCTTTCCTTCTCCGTACTGTGGTTGGCATAGGAGAATATTCATTCATATATCTACAATCGCGTGCTTTGTGACCAAGATAATTACATTTGTAGCATACGATATTTTTGTACATCAATGGGGAAAATGAATTACAACTTTTGTTGAAAAATCCATGATTGTTTCCATATCTTCTATTTACACCATTCATGTTTCTTGCATAGTTTTCCTTTCATTGATTTTTCAATTAATTTCCTTATGTCCAAAAATTTTGCAAGTATAAAAATGACCAAGAAAGAAATTTTGATACCTGGGAATAAGTGACCTTTTTTGTGATGTAGTCCATATGGGTTCATGATCTAATATTTTGTATTTTCTTTCATACTAATTGAAGCTTCTTTTATTCCTGAAGGTAGGAGGTCTTCTTGGATATTCATATCTTTTGTAATCATTCCTTCTTTCTGGTATCTTGGTCCACTTCTCATCAACTATCTGTGTAGATATTTCTTCAACCTTCTTGTTGGTATTTGCATCTTATGTGTATTAAGTTTCACCCATGCATCCAATATGTAAGTCTTTTGGCACTTGAGAGTTTCTTAATCTCTTCCTCAATGAGACAACTTCTTGTTCAAGTTTCTCAGAATATTCTTCTTTCTTCATCATTTGGACATTCCTTACTTCTCCTATTCTTCTTGTTTCTTCGAGTAGAGTTTTCAAGGAAATGGTTTCTTCTCTTAGTTTCTCAATTTTTTCTAATTTTTTGTTCAAGATTTCAATTATCTTTTCACAACTACCCAATTCACTTCTTAGTTTTCTATGCATGTTTTTGAGCTTGCTATTTTCAATCTCAACATGCTTCGATTTTTTAAGATTCTCATCTTCTTGTTGAAGCATTTCTACTTCATGATTTTCTTCTTCTTCATTGGAATTTTCCTATTCAATATCATCTCTTTCAATCCTTGGATAAGGACATTCAAATTCAACATGTCCTACTCCTTCACAATTAAAGAAAAAGAACTCACCTCTATTTGCTTCTTTGAAATATGAGATGTTGTAATTTTCTTCAACTTCTTCTTCTTCTTCTTCTGCTTATTCCCTTGCATAAAGGTCTCATAGCTTGTCCCAAATCTCTTTTGTTGATGCACATGATCCCACCTTGGATTTCCCTGAATCTGTGAATCCATCCAGGATGTTATCTATTGTCAATTTGTTGTTCCTTCTTGCTTCCTTCTGAGATGCAATCTTTGGTTTCTTCAAAGCATTGCATCCTGAAGAAACTGAGAACCAAACATCTTCCCCAAGATATTTCAAGTAAGTTTCCATTCTATTACTCCACTATTCAAAACAATTTCCGTCAAATGGTGGAATCTCATTTGGAATGTTGTCTTCCATTTCTGCTTAGGATCTTCCTTCTAGTGGTTAAACTGTACTGAAGGTAACCCTCTCTGATACCAATTGTTCATACTAAGAGGGGGGTGAATCATTATCAAGTACAATTTTAAAAAAAATCAACTTATACTTCAACCATATTATATATTCAATTATATCCAATGAGAAATGAACAATAGTAGAAGAGTTACACCAATACACCACAATACACCATGCACAATATATGAGAAATAATAAATAGTTATTGTTCAAGGGAAGTAATGACTTCCAAGGGAAGCTACAACTTCCAAATATAAAGGAAGGGATAAAACTCCAAAAGGAAGATACAATCCTCCAATATCAAGAAAGGTTTAACCTCTCCATCCTTGCCCCTTCCTTCCACCTAAGAATATATGAGAGATAATAAAAATTTACATTAAATTATCACCATCAACCAACCATCACATAGAACCTGATAATGCTTCCTAAGACTTCTTCAACTTATGCAATTCTTCACTTATTTGAATAATCTGATATTGTAGATAATATTACTCAATTTATTCTCAGAAACTCCTCCAAGTTTCACTCCTTGAATCCTCCCAGAAAAGGAGTTATAGAGAAAATGGTAGACCTTATTCAATTCTAGTTTATTCAGGAGAGCGAACTTGTACAGAATGCCCCATGCTCAATATTTAACATAATATTATGAAATTAATACATAATAAACTACCAACCATACTCTTTCCAATGCAATTAGTATCACTTCATTTGGATTCTTTATGAATAAGTTATAATTGTTTTACCTAGAACACATGTTTATGACTAGCTTCTGGACTAGTCAAAGACCCTATCTTCCATAGAGTGTATCTCCAAAATTATAGCGAATAAAGAGATGTAATTTTTTCCATAGATACCTAGATATGTCTTCTCAATATCCTCTGAATTTCACCATATGAATCGTTCTAGAAACAAATTTATAGCGAAAATGGTAAGATGACCTGTAAATAACATACCTTAGAACACATCACTAAAATATTTCATTCTCCCTTGAAATTTGACCTTCTTTAATTCATATTTGCTCTGAAATTAGACTTATATCTCCTTGTTCATTAACAAAATTGTGTGTGTTTTAAAATGAATGTATAATGATATGTATTTATACCCTTTATGCCACTTCATTTTAACATTAGAAATGACATGTAGTTTCTACTTCAATTCACATTGTCATCTTCAAAAATTCATTTTTCCTCAAGAGTGAGGATCCACATGACATGCCACATACCACCAGAAGTAGCATGAATTATTTTATCCATCCATGGGTGTTGTTTCTACATGTGTAATTTCATTCATGTCTATATACTTCGATCAACTGTGGGGTCCAAAAGCCAATGGCCAGGGTTGACATCATTGACAACAACCAATCTTACAACATATATGAGGTTGTTAACCAATATGATGAGATGTTTCAGGAACCAAAAGGATTGCCTCCAAAAAGGGGTATCCAACATGAGATACAATTGCAACAAGATTGTCCTCTTCCAAACATTGGTATGTACAGGATGCCAGTCATGTTGAAATTAAAAAACAAATGAGAGAGTTGCTTGAAAAAGGGGTCATCATGCCAAGCACATCTCCATGTGGGTCACCAATTGTTTTAGTGCCAAAGAAAGATGGTACTTGGCACATGTGTGTAGATTTCAGAGCCTTGAACAAGATTATGGTAAATAATCACTATCCTAGTCTTCCTATAATTGATGATTTTCTTGATCAATTGAAAGATGATAAATATTTTACTAAATTGGATTTGAGAAGTGGATATCATCATCTTAGGATTGTTGAAGGAGACACTTGGAAGACAACTTTAAAAAAAAATCAAGGTTTGTTTGAGTGGATGGTAATGCCATTTGGGCTTTCTAATGCTCCTACTACATTCATGAGAGTCATGAATGATGTTTTAAGGCCTTTTCTTGATGATTGTGTGATTGTCTACTTGGATGGCATTTTGATATTTAGCAAATCTCATGAAGAGTATGTTATGCATGTCAAGCAAGTTTTGTATGTCTTAAAGAAAGAAAATTTGTTTTTGAATATGTCTAAATGTGAGATGGAAAGACCTCACTTGTTTACTTGGGACATATTATTGGAGGAGGAGAACTAAAAATTGATCCTTCCAAGGTCAAATCCATTTTGGATTGGCCCAAGTCCAAAAATGTGACAGAGGTAAGAATCGTTTTAGGAGCATCTCAATATTGGAGAAATTTTTATTGCTAACTTCTCTTCAATTGCAGCTCCACTACATGCAGTGCCAAGAATCAAGCAAGTTTTCCAATGGGGAGGAAAGCAACAAAAATATTTTGATGCATTGAAGGAGAATATTAGTTTATCTCCATTTCTTGCACTTCCTAATTTGAGACAACCATTTGAGATCCAAACGGATGCAATAAAATATGCAATGGGAGAAGTCTTGTTGCAACATGGTAAGCCCATTTGTTTTCATTATGAAACTTTTAATGGTGTTGTGATTAACTATCCTACATATGATAAGGAGTTGTATGCATTGGTGCAAAGTGTGAAAAAATGGAAACATTATTTGTTGGGAAAAGAAACTATCATTCACACAAATCAACAACCATTGCAATACTTACAATCACAAACAAAGATACAACAAGCAAAGAACTTTAGATGGATGGGTTTTCTACAACAATTCCACTTGGTTACAAGGTATAAGAAAGGAATTTATAACAAAGTTGTTGATATTCTTTCTAGGCCTATTGTTAGTGCTTCAGATATTCTTAAGCATAATCCTACCATGCATGAGAGCTATGTTGAACAATATTCTTTAGATGTTGATTTTAAAGAGGTTTATGCAACTTTGTGTCATGTTAACCAAGTTGAGGAATTGGATTACCATGTGCATGATAATTTTGTATCATCTTGGCAAGCTATGTATTCCACAAGGTGAAAGATTCAACATCATAAGGGAAGCACATTCTTCTCTTATTGTTGGCCACTTTGGTGTAGGTAAGACAATGGATAATTTGAAAAGGTATTGTTATTTCTCTAAGATGAATGAAAGTGTTTCAAGATATGTAAGAGGATGTTCTTTATGTTCTACAAGTAAGCCTAGCAATAGAGAGTTGGGGTTGTATACTCCACTTCCGGTTCCTTCTCATCCTTGGGAAATCATTTCCATGGACTTTGTAGGAGGTCTACCTATGTCTAAAAATAATCATGATTATCTTTATGTTGTGGTTGACAGTTTTAGTAAAATGTGTATTTTCATGCCTTGTAAGAAGCAGGTTACAGCTGAACAAACGACACAAATGTTATTTCATAACATGTTTGAGTACATTTTGGGTTTCCCAAATCCATTATTTCTGATTGAGATTCTCGATTTATTGGGAACTTTGGTCAAGCTTATGGGCACTCATGGACACCAAGATGAAAAAGGGCACGGCTTTAATCCTGGCCCGGTGGTTAGAAAAAAAGTGGTGAATAGAACAATGAGTACATATTCTTCATGGTTATTGCAGCAACCATCCCTAAGCTTTGGATGAGCACCTACACTACATTCAACATGCTTACTAATCCAGACTAAGCACTCTTCAACTCTCAAACATCTCCATTTGGGCATGTTTTGGTTATTTGAAAAAATATCCTTTAGATTTTATATTTGGGAAATTTATTTACTTATTGATGGTCAATATGACATTGTGAGAGAAAATAAGTTCATTAGACAAATTAGGTTGAATTGCATCAAATGGTGCAAGAGCAGTTGGAAGATAGCCAAGCCAAGTACAAGACAAGACATGAAAAGAACAGTGTTGATCATAGTTTGCAAGTTGGAGATGAATTTTGTCTTTACATTAAGGAGAGGCTTAAAGGTGAAGGTAAAAAAACTCAAACCAATTAGATACCTTTCAAGGTAAAAAACTGAAACCAATTAGATATGCACCTTTCAAGATTCTTGAAAAGATTGGTAACAATGCCTTATGTTTGGATTTGCCTCCTTATATGCAAATGTATGTAGTTGTTAATGTTGAGAATTTGAGATTGTATGAGCCTCCTTTGATTGATGATCAAGGAGTGCATGCTAGGATTCCTTCCATAGATGATTTCTCGCCAGAATATCTTTCAGAACTACATGAAGATACAATCCTTGATAGGAGGATGAGATCTTCAAAATGAGGGAATGTGGAATACCTTCAAGTTGGTCTTAAAGGAACAAATCCAAGCAAAGGTAAATGGATTGAGGTTGGAAAGGTGAGGGAATTGTACCCTCATCTTCAGATAGACTGAAAGTAGTATTTTGGAGGTCCAAAAGCTTCCCAATGGGGAGGAGTGATCCAGGGGATCAAAATATGCTCAAAAATCAAAGTGCTCAGAATTTCTTGAAAATGAACTCGTACGTAGGCCTCATCCTCACAATCCTAACACAACTTGAACAGGTTCAAACGAATGTTATATGCGAGAGATATCACATTCTGTCCATTTCCTCAAATAAGAAAACTTTTGTTGATTGTACAGTCCATATAGTCTGACGTGGCAGAGCCATATTGATGACATGTCAGGGCCGTACTGTTGACCTGGAAGGGCCGTACTACTAACGTGGTAGGGTCATACTGGTGACGTGTAAAGGTGTTGATTTGGCATATGTGGTGGACCTATCCAGTTTAGACACGTGGTGTTTTGGGGACCAATGATATGGTGCCACATGGCCCAGACATGGGCTGCCATGTGGCACCCCTCTGTGGTATAAAAGTTTGGTTAGAGCCAGTGGGGCTCAAACCCACGACCTCTGGGGCAAGTGGCAGCGTGTTGGCATAGACCGAGCTACCAACTCGCCTGCCATATGTTTCTTACTCCTATATTACTAAACTACTATTTAAGTTTTCAACAATGTTTATATGGATGAAGTTCGGGCCGTGGCTTATCCCCAACCCTTGGTATTATCGCATACCACATGGCCTTTGGTGCGAATTTTACCATATAACTTTACCACGAGACCACCAAATCGTGGGGTTCCAGGTGTTTATCCCTTGGTTTTTCCATTCACCACATGACCACCAAATGTGCGAGAGGTTTCAAACAAATATGTACTTGGCGCTAGGACGTGGCCACATGGAGGCCATGCGACTAGGACCTCTGTCGAGAAAGGCACTATGCCTCCTAACGGTGCAAAAAATTTCCACTTTTTGTGGGATGTGCGTGAGTGCTGGGTTTTGGCACAAAAATGCACTCCAAAGCTAGGTTGTTCACACAAAAGTGCATTTTGGCGAGGAGAGACAACAAAGAATTGGGAGAAACTTCAAGGAAGTGATTCCAACTTAGTTTTTGGCCAAACCAAGTGCAAGAAGAGCCTAGCTAGGGGTTTTTTGATGTTTTGGAGCCATTGAAGCCATCTATTTTTCACTCTGAGCATTGTAAATCATTGATTTTGACACTTTGAGCATTAATGAAAATGATTCATTGGAAGTTGGACCAGGGGATGTAGCCTAAGAGAGGGGTGAACTCCTTTATCATTTTGTTGTGTTAATGTGTTTACTTTGATGGTTGTTACGTTTTTTTATGCTGCTCATGTTTAAGTAAAAACTCATTAAGTTTTATGTGTTTTTAACTTGATCCTATTACCCAAGAACATACAAATTTCACTTGCAATTTTAAAGAGACTCAAGCCTTTTCATTTTCAGATCAACTGGTCAACAAATTCATCCTCATATGGAGTGTGATCATCCTACTCATACCAAATGGGTTGTTGACTCTCTACGTTCACATGCTTTCCTAGATACTAAGTTTCCTGAAGAAGAGGCCATCCTGGAAGTCATGGCTTCCTTAGAAAAGTTGAAGGACGAGGTGGCACATCGATCATATTGTCCTAATTTGAAACCCAAAATAGTTATCATGATGATTTGTGATATGGGACTGAGGGTATTTTTTGGGGAATCTAGTAGACCTCCTGGTATTGACCCTTTTCTACCTCATATAAATTTTTCAGAACTTTCCATGAAATTCTCTACTTCCCCTTCCATTGAAGATTTGTGTTTTGTACCTCCTTCACGTATTGATGGGTCTCATCAAGGAGCTTCCATAGCTCAAGAAACTGCTCACTATGAGTTTCTTCGACTACAAAAACTTTATTCATATATGGCATGGCCCCAACATGGTAATTCATATGATGCCAACATCAGCTCATGAGTTCATCAATTATGAAAAAGATACTTGGCCTGCGCCTAGCCATGGGCTCTACTTAGAGTAAAGGATAAATATGTGTAGTGACTTGTACATAGGTGTTTGGTGTGAGTAATGTTTTTTTTTTACATATATTGTATTCAAAAAATCCATTTTTGTTTTCTTTTTTGAGATTTTAGTATGTGTTTTGACCCCCAGAATCTTGTTACATGTGTTGACGGGATTACGGGGAATCATTTTTAGGAATATGGTGACTGCCACCAAACTTGAGGTATGTGTTATTTAAACTAGAATATAGAGATAGGTTTTTCCCTCCATTTACCATATTGCATTATCAATCGTCCATTCTACTAGTATTATACCTTAGGTTCGATCCCGTCAGGTTGTGGCATTATCCACTCTATTTTTGTCCATCGTAACTTGTTCGATAGTGCCTACCCTTCATGGGAACCGTAGTTAGCACCTGGATTTCCATTCGATTCCCATGTTGCGACTTATTGGAAGCCTGAGAGCCCTCCCTTATCCCCACCAATACTTGATGATTGAGCCTCATTTTCCTCTCTGCATCTATATTCTAGCCATGTCTCGTGCGGGTTCCTGATTTTTTTTTATTGTTTCTTAAAGGTCACCTATGAATTTTCTACTTACGTCATGCTCCCCACCACTACACTACTATTTTCCCATATCCCTCTTACCACTATTTCTGTAGCCTTGAGCATCTGCCTCTTGCATTATTTGGACTATGTTTTGCATCCACCTACCCATGGAAAGAAAAATTGCTAAGAGTGGATCTCACTTGCTTGTACCATTTGCATTCATCTTGTTTAGGTTAGTTCCATGCACTTGGAGCATAGGATCCTATTTTTAAGCCACTTGTTCTCTCCAACCAAGTATATCTTTATCTCTTTTCTCAGACTCATAAAAGAACATGAAAAAAGACATCATTGAGTACACTTTTATCTCTTTTTTCAGACTCATAAAAGGACACGAAAAATGTACATACCGAGCATACTTTCATCCTTCTTTTGTGCTCATTACACCATGAAGGAGACAAAAATAAACACACACAAAAAAAAGAGGGGGGGTTTTCACCATTGGTCTATTCTCAAAATGGCAGCGTTAGTGGAGTCACCCTTGAACATGGCACCTGTTTGAGTCCTCATTATATAGTTGGGTTTTATCTTTCCTAGGAGTCGTCCCAATAATATGAGCCATAGATACTCCTCTAGTTGGTTACTCTCCTAATCATCATGGAGAGTGCTTCAATGCCTCTTGTGTTGTTGTAATATATTTGTCTATCTCTTGTGTCTTGCTTCCAATTCACCATTGTTTCATGCTATATGTTCAAGGGAATTCTATGTCTAAGTTAGGAAATGAACGAAATCAACCTAATAAGTGATATACAATTATCTAAACCCAAGTGGGAGTTTCCAATCTGTGTTGGGGATTTTCTTGCATGTGTGATAAAAAACCCTTTGTTAAGCTAGGCTATCATCTAAACAAATAGACAATTTATAGTTGTGAGATAAGAACAAGAATATTACTATAGAAAAATAAAACAAGAGAGCATGCATGCAACTAAATTGCAAATTTAACCACAAGAATTCCATTTAAACACAGAAAATTGGAGGGAAGCAACAATACTCATATATTAATCCAATGGAAAATCATAAAATGAGTAACAACACTTTGAAAGAATGATTGGATGCAAATTGAATCCAACACTCTCCTTGGGATGGGTCCTTTAGCTTCTTGAAAACCATTTATAAAAATGGTGAATGAATAAGTCCTTTTTCTTTGAGGAAATAACACAAATAATGATGAGGGTGATGAATGATAGAGATGAGAGAGTAATATAAATGATGCCCAATCTCATTCCTCTAGCATAACCTTACAATTCTTATTTTTTTTCAAATGTTTCCCCATGGATTTTATTTGTAGGGACATTTGGAACCTCATGAAGTACTAACCTCAATGTGAAAGATCTTCATTCAAAAATGGGTTCCCAATGCTTGAAAGGGACTTTAGGAAGCCAAAGTACTCTTCATTAATGGGATGAGATTTTGAATTTCTCCTATACTTCAACCCAGAGCCACCTAAGCCAGACCTACAATATTAAATGTTCCTAAGAGGTCACACTCACTCATGTAGACAAATTTGCATGGATTTCTAAGGATATTCCATGCAAGTCTCATGAGTGCTAATGAAGGTAGGTCGTGGAAGTGTATAAAAAGCTACTTTCAAAGGCTTTTTTTTCCTTTTTTAGATGCTCTTTGAGGTGATGTAAAGTAGTCATGAGGTAGTATTATGATGTTTTATTTTTTTCATTTGATTATGATTCAAAATGATCACTTGAATGTCTATTGTGAGTGAAATTGAGGTGATAACATATCCCATATAATATTCACGATCTTCCTCCCCTATTCACAATTCTAAAAAAACTTTGATTCTCATTTCCTTGGGTCATCCAAATATCTTGAAGACTTCGATCTCCACATGGAATTCTCCCATTCTAAGAAACTTCACTTCCAATCCTCCAATACTTTAATATCCAACTCATCTTCCTCGATGAAAATTACACAATTATTCCCACCATAAAAATATACAATATTTCCCTCAAGTTTTTTTAATATCCTTCTAGGAAGAGTTATACCTCAATTTAACCCACTAATTTTGTCCCTTTTCAATCATTAGAGAATAGAAATGAATTGAAACATATAAAATCCATGCAAATCTAAGTCAAACCTCCTCCATTCATTTTTAACTAGACAAATAAGTTATTCCTCCTATAACTAGTAGGAATTAAACTTAAGGGGGGCAGGTTTTTTTTTTATCATCCTTCATAAACTGAAATCATATTGAAACATGACCTC
>SNQJ01S0023199.1:0-15293 GCA_010110895.2 Picea sitchensis | reverse complement strand
TATGAGGACCTATTACAGAGATATGGCATGAAGCAATAACAGTTGTATGTAAGAATTGAGAAGGAACTGAAGGAAATTCAATGAACCATACAATTGAGCCGCACAATACCTACTGCGCCTTCCTCATCGGAGATTGTAGAGTTGGGGGGTTAACCAACCCAAATTCAAAGACTTATAGATGCAACAGAGGCTCGACTTCAATGAATCCAAGAAGAAAAGGAACAGGCCAAAAAAGCCCTGAAGAAAGAAAAAGAGGAGATCTTGGAGCAACTACGAGTTGCGCGGTACTATGTAACCATGTATGAAAATGAGAAAGATGAGTTCTGGGTGATTCTTGAGGAGGAAAAAGTGAAGATACAAAGAGAAACGGACCATCTTCTCATAGAGCAGACTACAGTCAAATAAGTGGCGAGAATAATGCTTCGCTTTGTGCCAGGCTTGGCACAGGAGGAAAATGAGGTAGTTGAAGCAAGTGATGAAGCTCATTGAGGCCATCCAGTAGCTTCAAGAAAGGGTAACAGAGTTAGATATCCAAGTAGTTCCGAGCACTCTGCAGGAAGTACATGACCAGAGGGAGGAAGCCACTAAGAGCACAGTGGAAAGGATTAGAATCCTTGCCTCAGAATGCAAGAAGCTAAGCAAAATTAGTGCGCAGACCTATGAACACCTCACGAAAGATCCAGAACTTAGGAAGTTGTAAGCACAACTACAGGAGGTGTAACAGCAGGAACTAAAAGTTCAAGCCCAGATTAATTCACTCACTGTAGTCGAGAGAATGAAGAGATCACAAGAACAATGTGCGGTCCAACAATAGATTACTGCCATCTAGGGAAGAGTAATGGAAGTTACACAGAGGCTACAATCGGTGTAGGAAGAAGCCTGCACAATGTTTGAAGAGATCGAAGGACAAGGTTCACAACTGGACCAAGTGGTTGTGACAGTGGAACAACGCCTGGAAGGGCCTGTTATAGAGAAATTGATCCAGGAGTTTGTTGAGCAGGAAGCTCAGGCGATGTAGCAGGTTAAGGAATATCGAGTTAAGCTCGAGGCCTTAGAAGCAGCACTGCCCAGATTTGGGTGACTCGAGATGAGTCACGGGTGAGTGTTGGGGGCCTATTGTCCCTCGACCAAGTTTTGAGGAAACATTGGTCAGGTTTGAACACTTTTGTACTTTGATAGGCTGGTCGAAGATGGAGCACCTAGGTAGAGTTGATATCGCAGGATCATACTTATTTTGTTGACCCAACAAGGGGTTCATTAGGGTTTTGGGTATTATGGTTTATGGGATGTCGTCCCATGGGTTAACCCATGATTAGGCCTTTTTGTAAGAAAATGTAAAAGTATAAATAAGAAAAGATTGTAAGGTAGAAGTATCCTAGTGGAATAAGTGTAAGTAGCTAAGTGCAAGAGGCAAGTAGTTCTGAGTTTCTTTGTGCAACAAACTGTGTATGTAAGGCTTTGTGCGTAATAGAGGAGTTGGCTCTATGTCTTGACCTGATTTTTGGAAGGTGGATCTGGTGCTCAGTGCGTAAATCACCTGTCCAGTGTGAAGCTTGGAATTGTGGCTTAGTGCACAAGAGCGGATGGATGTAAGAGATTGAAGACTAACAAATAAGAAGAAGTTGTTGGTGGATGTAGCCCCATGCTGGGGTGAACCACGTAAATCTTGTGTTGATGGTTTTCTTTGTGCTATAATGTTTATGCTGTGAATCTGCTTAGTGCATCGAATGTTATGAAATATAGATAGATATATGAAGGTTTAATGCTTTGTATATGTTGAATGTGTTAGATCTGACTTATGATGCTAAGTGCAGTGTGTATTTTGTCATTATTACTACGTCGAGTTGTACTTAGGGTTTGATATGCAATGTGAATAAAGAAAATGAATTAATATACATTGTTCCTAAGTACCCTGCGAAGTGTTGTAATCAAAGATCTATGCCCCAACTTGGTTACAGGACTCAGATCTGTGTCCCAGCTTGGTTACAGACACTTGAGTCCTGTAACCCCCCCTACCTCTACCTCAGGTGAGACTTTGCCTGCTTCGCAGGTGATGACGAAAGGGATGGTAGTTAGGGTTTTGTTGGTGTATTGTTGAAGTGTTGAACCCTGGGTTTTCCCCTATGCCAACAAAGGTTCAGGAATATTGGTTTCAAATGCAACAAGAAAACCAACTAAAATATATGTCCTAGATCCATGAAAAATCTCCAAGGAAGAAAGAGCCCATAAAAATGAAGTGTTATTAAGTGCTATATGTTTAGGGGGAGCAACCCCAAAGAAGAGAGTTTCCTTTTTCCATTAAACTTAGGGGGAACATCCCCACCCTTTTCAATTGATGTCAAAGGGGGAGAGAAACCAGGAGCATGAGGACATGGGGGGCATGAATGTTGCCATCAATGACAAAGGGGGAGATTGTTGGAAGATTGGTTGTTGTAATTGATGTCAACCCTAGCCATTGGCTTTTGGACCCAATAGTTGATATAAGTAGATAGAAATTACACATGTAGATACAACACCGATGGATGGATAGTATAAGTCATGCTGCGTCCGGTGGTATGTGGCACGTCACGTGGATCCTTGTGATTGAGGATAAATGAATTTTTGAAGAGATGACAATGTGAATTGAAGCATAAACTACATGTCAGCCCTAATGTTAAAAGGAAGAGACATAAAGGGTATAAATACATATCATGATACATTTATTTTAAAACACAGACAAGTTTGGTAATGAACAAGGAGATATGAAGTAAAGAAGGATGAATTTCAAGGGAGGATGAAGTCTTTTGGTGATGTGTTCTAAGGTATGTTATTTACAGGACATCTTACCATTTTCTCTATAGATTTGTTTCTAGAACGATTAAGATGGTGAAATTCAGTGGCTATTGAGAAGACATATCTAGGTATCTATGGTAAAAATTTCAGCTCTTTATTCGCTATAATTTTGGAGATACACTCTGTGGAAGATAGGGTTTTTGACTAGTCCATAAGCTAGTCATAAACAAGTGTTTCGAGTAAAACAATCATAACATCTTCATAGAGAATCCAAATGAAGTGAGACTAATTGCATTGATAAGAGTACAGTCTATAGTTTATTTTGTACAAATTTCAGAATCTTATGTTAAATATTGAGCATGGGGCTTTCTGTACAAGTTTGCTCTCTTGAATAAACCAGAATTGAATAAGGTCTACCATTTTCTTTATAAATCCTTTTCTGGGAGGATTCAAGGGGTGAAACTTGGAGGATTTTCATAGAATACATTGAGTAATATTATCTACAGGATCAAAGTATTCCGAGAATTGAAGAATTTCATATGTTGAAGAAGTCTCAAGAAGCATTATCAGGTTCTATGTGATGGTTGGTTGATGGTGATAATTTAATGTAAAATTTTATTATCTCTCATATATTCTTGGGTGGAAGGAGGGGGAAAGGATGGAGAGGTCAACCCTTTCTTGATATTGGAGGATTGTATATTCATTTTGGAGGTTTATCCCTCCTTTTATATTTGGAAGTTGTAGCTTCCCTTGGAAGTCATTACTTCCCTTGAACAATAACTATTGATTGTTTCTGATATATTGTGCATGGTGTATTATGGTGTATTAGTGTAACTCTTCTACTGTTGTTCATTGCTCATTGGATATAATTGAATATATAATCTGGTTGAAGTATAAGTTGAAAAAGTTTTTAAATTGTACTTGATACTAATTCACACCCCTCTTAGTATCAACAATATAAATCAGATTTGAACTTTCATCACAACCTTGGAAAGTTTATTTTCCAACATTATCTTTGGGTTTGATCATCAAGAGGACAAAATTCTTATAATCATTGAATAATCTCTTCATTTTTCCAACATTTACAAGTGACAAATTCAACTTCTTTGTATGTGCTCTAACAATGTACTCAACTCCATTTTTAAGCAAATGATACTTGTTCTCATGAAGATGAAATATGGCTCTCCTATCATATAAATATGGGCTTCCCAACACAATACCACAAATATCCAATGGAATAACATCAAGATCTACCTCATCTATAAAATTTGTAGTGATGGAAAATCTAAGTTTACACCTTCTTGTCACATGCAATTTGGCATTGTCACATATCCATCATAGAGGGTATGGTTTAGGATGTGGATTAGTTTCCAATTTTAATTTCTTGACAGTGTATTTATATATGAGGTTTGCTTGAGATATAGTATCAAAAAGTGTATCTATCTTGGTATCCTTTGAAATAACCCTTATGTGGAAAAGATCTATTCTTTGTTTTTCATGTTGAGTTTCATTGAGGCCACCACTACTTAAAGAACCAGTACTTGCAATAGAATCCTTACTTTGAAAACCCATGGTTGTAATCTGTGTTTCATCACCTGAATAATAACCTAAATCATGTTCTGTAGTTGCAGTAGTTGTTGGTTTCCCCTTATCACTAAACTTTTTGTGTCTCATTTTAGGATGAAGTTTCCAATAGTGGTCTTCATCATGGCCATCCTTTGAACAATGTTTACATGGGGGTTCTCTCCCTCTTTCTTCACTGAAGCGTTATTTATTCCATTTCCTTTGAATTTACTCTTTCCCTTGTCTCCTTTAACAAAAGGCTTCTTTCTTCCCTCTTGAGGTTCATTCCTCCCTCTTGCTTCCAAATGCGTTGCCTGTACACAAACTTCACCTAGATTTATAGGGTTAAACATAAGTATTGTGTGCCTCAAGTATCTATGCAATCCTCCAATGTATTTGAGTAAAGTCTCTTGAGAAGATAAATCTATACCCAAAATCAAAGCCCTTTTTCTAAATTCTTGAGTGTAGCTTTGAACACTTTTCCCTTTAGCTTGTCTAAAAATTTTCCAATCCATAATAGCTTTCTGCATGTATGCTAATGAATAATTTTTTTTTTTAAGTGCAAAAATAAAATCATTCCAAGAGGATACAACTTTACCATGTTTCTTCATTTCCTCTTGAGTTTTGTCTTCCCACCAAATGAGTGTTTCACTTTCCAATCTAAGAGAAGCTAGATGAATCTTAGTTTCATCATATTTGATTCTTTGTATCCTACAATACACTTCAATCTAACGAATCCAGTTATCCAATTTCTGAGCATTTACCTCTCCATTGTATATAGGCAATTCCAACTTAATATCAAGCTTAAGAAAAGGAGTTTGTAGAGGAATTTGACCATGTTCTTTTGGAGAATTTGGAGGTGGTTGTGAAATGGTAGAAGAGGTGGAATATGGAGGTGAAGGAGGTGGAGTATCACCATTCCCTCCATTTCCTTTTGGAGTTTTATCACCACTATCTTCATTTCCCTTTGGAGGATTTGAGCTTTCACAATGCAACCTTGCATTTCTTTCCTCAAATAAAACTTTCACCATTTTTGTCATATCATAGAAAGCTTTTATGAAAGTTTCATCCTCTAAAGTAAGATTTTCATGACTCTCCTCATGAGCCATACTCGGTGAATATATCCTTGAACCTTGAGGTGATTGTGTAATTATCCTTCTTGAAAGTTGAGAACTTGGCTCTACAAGTTGACCTTCTCGTCTTGTGAGCTTAAACCTTGTAAGCATCATAAAAAAAACACTTGCAAACAATGAAACCTTCAAAAACCTATGCTCTGATACCAACTTAATTTGAAAAATGAAAAGGCTTGAGTCTCTTTAAAATTGCAAGTGAAATTTATATGTTCTTGGGTAATAGGATCAAGTTACAAACACATAAAACATAATGAGTTTTTACTTTATCATGAGCAACATAAACATACATAACAACCATCAAAGTAAACACATTAACAAAGAAAAATGATAAAGGAGTTCACCTCTCTCTTGGGCTACATCTCCTGGTCCAGCTTCCAATGGATCATTTTCATTAATTCTCAAAGTGTCAAAATTAATGCTTTACAATGATTATAATGCAAAATAGATGGCGTCAATGGCTCTAGAATGTCCAAAAACCCCTAGCTGGGATCTTCCTACACCTAGTTTGTGTTGGTTGTGGAGCCTGATTATCTTCCTGATTCACAGGTCTATTGTTTTCAACTGTGTTTATACCCCATGAAGAATTTACACCCCAGAAGTATGTACACTCTTCCACGCAGGGGAGTGCAAAGGGGGGACCATTCATTATAAGGTCGCAGGTCTAACTGTAGAAGTTAGGTTAGGGTTTTTTTCCCTAGAAGGAAACCCTCTGTTATGAGGGAAATGTATTGCGGCTATGAATTATGGACAATATTGTATTCTAAGATAGGATACTATGAGAGAAAGAAGAGGAAATTACAATGGGTTTGTTGTAGGTTGTATCACTTCATTTACTGGATAATAATAAAGGAAGGACCTGGAAATTTCTCTGGTGGACGTAGCCCACACTGGGTGAACCACGTAAATATGTGTTTCTATTATATTGTGTATCTTATGTGTTTTGTTTCCGCATTTGTTTTATTTTATTGCTCCACGGTTTTGTTTTTCTAACAGTTTGGACAAAAACTGAGTTGGAATCACTTCCTGGAACTTTCTCCCAATTCTTTGTTGTCTCTCCTCGCCAAAATGCACCTGTGTGTGAACAACCTAGATCCGGAACGCATTTCCCTGCCAAAACCCAGCACCCATGCGCATCTCGCAAAAGGTGGTAATTTGTCGCACCATTAGGAGGCATAGTACCTTTCTCGGCGGAGGTCCTGGTCGCATGGCCTCCATGTGGCCACGTCCTAGTGCCAAGTGTAGATTCATTTGAAACCTCCTGCGCATTTGGTAGTCATGTGGTGAATCGAGAAACTGAGGGATAAACATGTGGAACCCTGCACGCTGATGGTCTCATGGTAAATTTATATGGTAAAATCCACGCCAAGGGACATGTGGTATGTGGTGAGACCAAGGGCTGGGGCTAATCCCTAGCCTAGATTCCACTCGTATGAACACTGATGCAAACTAAAATAGTAGCTTAGTAATACAGGAGTAAGAAACATATGGCAGACGAGTTGGTAGACCGACCTCTGCCAACATGTTTCCACTTTCCCCAAAGGTCGTGGGTTCAACCCTCACGGGCTCCAACCAAAATTGTATACCACGAAGGGGTTCCACATAGAATCCCATGTCTGGGCCACGTGGAACCATATCCTTGGTACCCAAAATGCCATGTTTATAAACTGGATAGGTCCCACGCATATTCCAAATCAACACCTTGCCACGTCAACAGTACGACCCTGCCACGTCAGACTGTGCAGACTGTACAGTGAACAAAATTTTGCATGTTTGAGGAAATGGATAGAACGTGATATATCTCGCATACAACATCCATTTGAACCCATTCAAGTTTTGTTTGGATTATGAGGATGAGGCCTACACACATCCATTTGAACTCATTCAAGTTTTGTTTGGATTATGAGGATGAGGCCTACACACGAAATCCGTTTTCAAGAAATTATGAGCACTTTGATTTTTGATCATATTTTGATCCTCTGGATCACCAAAGATTAACAGATGTTGATGGATTTTCAACAATTAATTTGATTCACTTATGAGCGGTTATGGGTGCTCACATGGATTCAACATCCTCAAAATGAGGTACCACCCAAGGATCATCAAAGTCGAGGATCCACTGACCGAAAAATCAGAAATCATGTTCAGGGAGCAATGTTCGCAATAGAGGTGGGGGAAGGGGAAATATTCCCATGAGTGAAGTATATTTGAACATCCCCACACCCACACTCAAAGAACATTGTTGGGTACATCAGACCCCACATTGGATCCAAGGAATGAGGTGAAAAATGCAAGTTGATCTATTGTCACTATTTTCCCTTGATGAGGGAAGTATAAGACCTTAAATATCGACGAGACAAATGTAGTCATCTCATAGAACCAAGTACACCTAAGTAGAAAATTGTACTCATTAGGTGCATCAACGACCTTCACAACAACCAATATGGTCTTACAACCTAACTTGATGGGTAAGGCGATGATTATTCCATGAGGCTAGAACATGTGACCATTGGATGATTTCAACAATGTTGCAAATGTATCGAGCTTTGGAGATCCAATGACATTCCAACAAAAAATAGACTTGATGCAAGTCGAGGCTCCTTCATCAACCACAATTCACAAGGTGTTTTTCCCCAATGTGCACACTTTGATCTGAAAAGTAACCTAATCGGAGATCCTATGAGTAACTTTATCAGGATCAAAGGTCATCATACTCAACATGGAGGGATAAACCCCACCTATAGAAGACAATAGGGATTTGTTATGTGTTGGGAAGCTATGGAGGACTTCAAGGAAAGACATGGAACAAGGGGCCTAGGTCAAGTATTCCAAAATAATATAGTTGTAGGTGGCCTATTTTTTTGGATTATGTGTCATTTATTGAAGAACACCCTTCGAGGGTAGAAGCGGTGTGTCAAAATATGGCTTCTCAATTTGAAGAGGGCCACCAGGTCGAGAAGAAGATGTTGGTTCATGTGCATCAAGAATAGGATCGATTGCGTCATATTTCTTGGATCAATTTTTCAAATTGACTGTGTGGTCACACATGAAAATAGAGTCCTTCGAGGAAGACCCCTCGTGGTGAGGGGTACCTGCAATTCCCCCTTGCGGAGGAGCGGAATTGTTGCAACCATATGTTGAGGTTGAGGGGGAAAAGGATGAGTTAATAGAATAGGTTGTTGTGGGGCCTTCTTTTGTGCCAAAAATATATGGACCTCATCCTTCCAAGGACACTGATGAGTAGGGTGGTCCTCCCCACAAATTGTGTAGGGGAACCAACTCTTGTTTTGGGTGGGCATAGTCCCTTTCTTAGGGTTGGAATTTTTATTCTTATTTCTTTTATTTTTTTTTTCAAGTTAGTGAGGATTATTTGATTACATGGATTGAACCAAATTCACCCAAGAGGTCTGAGTAGGGACTATAGTAGTTTGAGCACTAGAACTAGTAGTTGATGGATGTGAGGATAGCCATATGACCCATCTAGTCAACTAACTAGTTCATAGAGGCATGAGAAATAGAACCAAACACACAATAGAAATGGGGTCCTAAGATTATCTTATTTGGATCTATTGATGACCTAGGAGCATGGGGGATAGTTTCATAAAGGGTACTTGTATAAGAGTAAATCAAGTTCAAATGTTGGGCATGGATAATAGTCTTCTCCTCAGTTGCCACTTCAGAAATAGCTACATCCTTGGAAATGGTTGGAAGGAGGGATTTGGTGAACCACTCCATCAAGCGATTAGTTTGGAGTTGGGTCTTTATCATTCTATGTCTCTGTCACCACTCATGAATGTGATCATAAATGTGAGTGGAATTATCTTGACACAAGGAAGTCAAGAGATGCATTCTTATTTCATACCTAATGTGTAACCGGTAATGCGTAAGGAACATCACTTCAGATTCATTGAAGATTTTAAAGGAACCACCTTGTAATTCAATGTACCATTTAGCAGCACCTTCGGTCAGTGATTGATGGAAAATACATAGCCTCACACTATAATCCATGAAGGAATTGGCCCAAACACCATAAGTGATATGGCATGATGTGTTTAGAGGGGTATTCTCCCATCTTTCTATCGAATTTTGGAATATATGAAAATAACTTTCCAGGAATAGCTGGCCATGAAGGGTTGTGAGAAATAACATCATTTATCAACCATGATGGATCAGGTAATTCTAACATTGCAAGGAAAGGTAATAGTGAGTGATAAAATGAATATTGGGAGGGAGATGAAGTATTTGTTGTCCCAAATGAACCTTGTGGTCCCCCTACATTATTAGTACCAAAAGGCTTATGAGGTGTTCTCGAATAGTGAGTGTCCCCAGGGATGGTGGCACTTCTAGGATCATGACTACTCCTTGGCCTAGATGTGCCACTGAGAGGATTTCCCCCAAGGATAGATGTAGACTCCCCAAGAAAAATGCTCCCAAAATTAGTCCCAAGGAAAAATCGCATGGAACCTGAGGTATTGATAAAGGGAAAGCTTCCCCAATTTGAAAAGTTACCCCTGAGGGGTGTGCCCCCAGAGAAAGGTGTGCCAACACATGGGAAGTTAAAACCTCCTGGCATACTATTGCCCCCATCCTGACTAGAGACATCCCCAAAACCACTAGGAAATTTCCACCCAAAAGATACACCCACACCTGAGATACCGATCCGCTCATAGGAATTGTGGAGGAAGAAGGAGTTCCACCTCCCATAATGAAACCAAGGCTCGAACCCCCACCTCAAAAATATCCAAACGCGGGCATCAGGATGGAAGGGAAGGGCATAATAATGTTGGGTATACTAACAGATGGAAATGAAGACACAGTTATGGTCCACTAGATCAAGGGACTTCTAGAAAATGACATGGACAATGTAGGTCCAATGGTGTTAAGAGAAGGTAATGTGGACATCACCAGGATTCCCCTAGTCCCACTTGAGGATGGGCTAGATGGCTCAACTACACCAGATGAAAAACTTGGTCCTAACATGGTTTACGGATTATTAAATAAAGAAAAAGGCTGACTAAAAATATCCCCTTCCTTGACAAGTAGAGGTGATTCAAGATCAATTAATGGAGGGTTAAAGTTTGACAAAGGACCTTCATCGACCATTTCCACTTCAATCAATCTAGTCTCCTCGAACCAAATATAAGACACTTTGAATTCTTGGTCACCTACCTCATGTCGCTTGAGAGGTGTTTGTAGCTCTGTGATGGGTTCTAGTCTTCACAGTCAATGTGACTGGTGCAATAATTCAACCACAATGAAAAATGTAGGTGTAAATCAAACACAATTCAACCTAAGGCTGATCTAGAATCAGAATCAAATAGCACACCCTTATAAAATCCTGGATAATAACAAGAAAACCAATGGATTATGGGGCCTTATAAAAACCAACCCTCTGGGGGAGATGAAGTCCCCACAAGAATGGCTATCGAAGGTATGAGGAGAAGTTTTGATGATCTACATGAAACAACCCTAACTAACGCAAGCACCTTTTATTAACATGGGCACCCTCTAGGGGAAATGAGGCCATGAACGCACATCTTCCCCAGGTACTACAGGCATGTCCCACCTAAAATCACCTCTTTTGGCTACCTAGGAAAGGACACTAAGGCTTCCACCTTGTTGGGGTCCTATAATCATAGGTGTTTTGATTCTTCAGTTACCTATTTGACGTTTCTCCCATGATGAAGACATCTGTCTTGCTGGAATCAGTTAATTCCATTTCCCCCTCGATCTATTTCGCCCGATCCTTCATCACCCTGCTACATCCTTAATCCACCGTTGTGCCCTTAAGTCCCTCACCCCTCATTTCTTCACCCCTTTGCCAATTTTATCCCTGCATGAATAAACAAGCTTAGGAAAAAGAAACAATAGGTTAAAAATGTTAGTAATAAAATTTAGTGTAGTTAGATTAATTAAAATATGTTAAACTAGTTAATAATTAATTAATTACTTAATAATTAAGTTAGTACTTAGGTTAGTATTTTATTAATCAAAATATTAATTAAAGATTAAATTAAAAACAAATTAAAAAATAAAACAATAATAAAAAACATATATTAAAAAACAAAAACTAAACAAAATTTAAATAAACATAATAAAACAAAATTTAAAAACAAAATAATAAACAAAAAAATAAATATTAAAACAAACACTTAAACAAATAAATAAAGCAAAACATAAACTATAAAATAAAATAAAAAATTTAAACCAAAATTTAAACTATCCTAAGTTCCCACCTACCTTTTTCCCGTACAACTCGGACCCCCCTCCCCCTCCCCCTCACGTCACATCAACACCTTGGGGTCCGAGTTGGTGGTATTGGGAGGGAAACTTGTCACCCCATGGTTAAATCGTACCCTCCCTCCCAATACCACTTACCACCTCAGGGGGGGCCGAGTAAACCACTCTACCCTCCAAAACCGCCCTCCCGAAAAACTCAAAACGACGCTTTTTCGCCAGTTTGATCAGTCGTCTTCTGAGGTGGTTTCCAGGCAAATTGAAATGGATTTTAGAAAACTGAGAGAGGATTTTGTTCATAACGGGCTAAAGAACAAAAAATTATTCCATATTTTGTAGAGGTTCCACTAGTTGGTAGAATCGAAGCCATTTCTGAGCCCCTTTTTTCAGGTTTCTGGTTTTTCCTGTTTTGGTCACGATTTTGCGAAAGATGTTTTGGCGAGATGGAGACAAAATTGGAGAAAAAGAAGGAGGTTTTTTCTCCAGATAAACTCATATACAATAACCTCCTTCATGTTTTACACAGGTGTCACTGTTGAGGAGAAAAAATGGACTGAGTGTACCCCTATTCTCAGCAGATTCGGCCCAGATTTCAGGGATTTACTTGCTATTTTCAGCTAGGATGATCGAATTTGATCTCCTGAGCCTAAGGATTGTATTTTTTATTTATATATATGTTTATAGAGTAAGGAGGAGGTAGGATTAGAAAAGAAGTAGTACCAATCCTAGGATGTAAGCTCACAATGAGCATGTTCTTGATATCCAGGCAATAAAAATAACAGGATTCTTGTGTTAAACACCCTGGTGATGTAATTTATTTATGTAACTATTTTCCTTGCTTTACACAATCATTTTTATTTCTAAATTATGCAATAGATAAAATAAGAACATAATTCATTGGAACATATTCTTTGTTTCTTGACTTTGGATAATTTAAATGTTTTCCTCTGATAGACAGGTGGGGAATTCTTAACTGCCTCCCATCTGAATATTGATTTTTTTCTTATCTCTTATTCTTCTTTCCATTCAAATCCCTTAGATCCAGTGTTTTATCTACCTTTCCCCGTAGTTTCATCTTACATAAAAGGATTTGAAAAGTTTGATGTGGTGACTCCATTGCCTAATAGTTTTCCCTTCTCGGTCCTTACTCAATTTCTCACAATCAAAAAATTTGTACAGTCATAACTAGCCCAATATCCCACTAAAACAAAGTTAGATCAGATAGAGAGAGATCTCTCTGAGTTTTGGAGGGCTAGATCCAGGACTCCAAGCGGTTTGATGTTGCCTCAGTGACTGCCTCCACGACCTTGGGCAAATTACAGAGCATTAACACACCTTACAATCAATGACTGGGAGAACAATCACAGGTTCAACCACATGTAAGGGAAAGGTAACTAAGGCTGAATTTCCAAAGGTGAACTACCTCACACAAAGGTGTGGCACCAACGAAACCCATGTATACGTAGCAATCGAAACGATACCACAAACACCAAAAAAAACATAGAGGGGTAATATCGCTACTTTCCCTAATTCGACCTTGTGCTTAAATCTTATGTTACAAGGGTCTCCTAACACACGGGTTGCAAGAATGGATTTTCACTCGTTAATGAATCCCACGTGTGGTTTTTGCGGCCTTGGAGAGTTTACTCTCCAATATTATTCCAATTCCCTAAGCCTATCTAATGTTGTTTTACTAAAAAATAAAAATGTCTAATAGATTTTAGATTACGCATTTTCATTTTATGGTTTTTATTAATGCCAACGGGATATTAATGAAACTGTTAGATTGCTAAGAGGGGGGTGAATCAGTAATGAGAAATTGTACCAATTATTAATCCTTTAAACCACAAAGTATATTTTTTACTTATTCAACCATGTTCATATGTTCATCTTCAATATCTTATTGTATCATAAGCATTAACATTCATCAATGCATAATAAACAATAACAAACACATCCACACAATGAAAAATACACTGATATTTATGTGAAAACCCAATGCGGGAGAAAACCACATAATGTTTTTCTTATATGTCAAGAATTACATTCAAGGAAGCACCAACTTCCAATTCTCGAGCTACAACTAGAAGGAGGCTCCAACCCCCTAGTTTCTTAGGCTACAATCTAACTCCCCAATTATTTGACTACAACCAGAAGGAGGCTACACCCCCTTATGTTCTCCATCTATAATCAAAAGGTGGCTACAACCACCTATCCTTTCCCTGTCCAACCTCCCTAAAATATAAGTAGAATGATGGAACCGTTGTCACACTGTTACTGTGCGATATACTGTTGTAAACCTGTAACAATCTGAGCCACTAACTTGTAATCAACTTGTGCCACTATCCTATAACCAACCTATACTTGTGCCTTTACTGTACCAACAAAATGTACCAATACTATCCTCAATATATCATATCTAATAACATAGATCTCATACCCAAAATCACAAGAATATCACTCAAACCATGTGCCAACAATGCACATCAATCATGTACATCAGCCATGTACATCAACATTATACAAAGATAACCAACAACGTGTAACAATCATGTATCAACAACAAACCAAACTATGCCTCAACAAGATGTATTAATATCACCATGTACTTCAAGTATGTATTTCATCCATGTACCCAATCATATATCTCTACCATATACCAATAACATACACCAAGATAACCAACAAGATACCTCTATAAATGCACCACACTCTCCATAAATCAATTACCATAAATCATCACATCAAGCATGTGCCACAACCTCATTGTTATACGACCTCTATCTTACCAATAACTTCAACAACATACCTCAACCAAAATCCCTCAAACATGAACCAATACTAAACTTCAGTAGATCTGTCTTAGATCAACTCTACAACAAGCCCTAAACTTCCAAGAGGGAATCCAACATATTTACAAGGAAAACTCTCAACTAGATTCATAGATTCAACACTACACATATGATAAATATACAATTTTTTTCTTGTAGCATTTTTCTACCGCGGTTTTGCTGCCGCGATGTTTTTGCCGCATTTTTTCTACTATGATTTTTCTTCTACACTTTTCTTGCCGCGATTTTTCTACCGCACTTTTCCTATCACAATTTTTCTTCTGCATTTTTTCTACTAAACTCTTCCTACAATGATTTTTCTACTAGACTTCTTTTGCCACACCATTCCCGCTACACTTTTTATGCCGCACTTTTTCTATTGCACATTTCCTACCGCAATTTTTCTGCCGCACTTTTCCTTCCGCATATTTTCTGTATCATTAATACCTTCCCAAATAACCTTTCAAAAAATAGATATTAAATCATATTCAATAGGTGCTAATGAGACACCCTTGCTCTCTTATTTATACTCTCCAAGTAGCTTCTTCTAGAAGTATCAACTTTTGTCCACTTAACCACTTTTTCCACTTAGCCACTTTGTCCACTTAACCACTTTGTCCACTTAGCCTCTTTTTCCACTTAACCACTTTGTCCACTTAACTTAACCACTTTCCACAAATAGTAAGTTCTCCACTCCTAGTTGCAACTGAATTTATTATTTAATTAATTTCTTTTGTAACCACTTTGACTTATCCATAAA
>SNQJ01S0023198.1:83577-107153 GCA_010110895.2 Picea sitchensis | reverse complement strand
CCTCTACCTTCAGCACAAACTGATAAGCATCTTCCACAGTCCTCACTGACATCATTCTAAGCTCATCCTGGATTTCATATCTCAAGCCATTTATATATCTGGTGACTCTTTCTTCATCTCTCTCCCTTTGTCCAGTTCTAATGTTCATTTGATAGAACTCCTCAATGTACTCCTTGACTGTCATGCCTTTCTGTCTCAGGTTCTGTAGCTTCCTGAACAGATTGATCTGGTAGTCTTTGGGTATGAACTTAGCCTTCAGTTTGGCTACCATCCTGTCCCAACTCTTTATCCTCAGTTTTCCTTTACTTCTCCTCTCAGCCTGCAGTTCGTCCCACCACAGTGCTACATGCCCTTTTAGCCTGGTGACTGCCTGCTTCACCTTCTTCTCCTCATCGACATATTCATAGTCGAAGTGTTTGTCCATGGACCTTATCCATTCCAACAGTTCTTGAGCATCTAGATTTCCCTCGTACATGGGGACCTTTATCTTATCTCTGCCTCCCAATAAGGCAACTTCTCTCCACAAATGTTATTTTGTAACATCCTCTCATACAGCTTCTTCAACCTCAATCTCTTCACTTTCTACATCACTGACATCCCCAACATCAGGTGCTCTTCTCTGTGCTGCTTCCATTGTTTCCAATCGGGCGTGAAGCTCTCGCATCTCCCTCTCTACAGCACGGTTGGCTAAAGGCGGTTCTCTTCTTCTTGGTGGCATTATGTTGACTATATGTCACACACAGAGTAGAGCTCTAAGTTCTCTGTCTCCTTCTTTTCCTCCTTCGCCTAAAGTCTACAGATGAAAAACTGAGGCTCTGATACCACCTAATGCAGACCCCTTATCCCTCTTAAGGGCTGCGCAACCTCTCGGTCAGGATCTTCTGGTTCTGGAGCCGAAATGGCTCTTTTGGTTCCAAACTAGAACCCTTTGAACGAACACACAAGTCCCCCACAAATGATCAGTTGAATTTTCCAAGCGCCAAGCGTGAGCTCCCATAGTACACGATAAAGAGACGTGACCACACCCTTATCCTTCCTGTCGTTCGTGAATCCTGATTCGGGATTTGGGAGACAAGGACCTCTGTCCTTCCAACTTGCGATACCCAAGATCCCGATGTGGGCCAACCTCTCTATTTCACGATCTCGTGACTTGGGGTTTTAAAGCTCAAAGAAATCTGCCTCCCAGCTCGTGATACCCAAATTCATGAAATGGACCGACCTCGCTATTTCACCATCTCGCAACTCGGGGTTTTGAAGCGCAAAGAACTCTGCCTCCCAGCTCGCAATACCTGAGTTTGCGAAATGGACCAATGGTCCAGCTCTATCTGAGATTGATGGTCACTATTCCTCATGAGCTTTCGATGTCAAGAAGCCCGTGTCGCTAACCTCCTTGCAGCTCCACCTTATCCAACAACTTGCGGGGTTTTGATGGTTTTCCTCGAGGACTCTCCACCGTCTTTTCAGATCTTCGCAATCTCTCCTCCTGGATCTACGTAGTGTTAAAGACTACACTCCTACCTCAAATCAGACGACTTGCGGGAATCTCCACCGCGATCCAATGCTCGACGACGTTCTTCCTCCTGATCTTTTACTCGCTTCAGACGTAGAAGATTTTTGACGCAGCACTCTCTACCTCAGCAGGTTCTGCGCGACCTCCCGGTCTTAGGATCGTTCTGAATTCTCTGAGCCAGAGAGGTTCCTTTAGTTCCCTGCTGGAACCTTCAACGAACCTGATCCAAATGTCCTTTCTCTCCACACGTACTCCAACACGACCGTGACCTTTTCCGATTCAGAAATTCGGGTTTCGCGACTTTGTGAACCCTGATGTTGAATTCCTTGACTCTTCGATTCCCTGACCTCTGAAATGCCGAAATGTCTCAATCAATGATTATCCCTTGGCCAATCCTCAGTCCATGTGACCACTTTCCCCGTGACCACAGCCTACTCCACAGACTCATCGTGTTTCATGACTTCGGGACTTCCGACGCCAAGCGTTCCAACTCCTTGTCCTCGAAATTGCCAAAGTGTCAAATCTCGAAATGGCTCAATATGTGACCACAGGCCCACTGCCAAGGCATGTCGCATTTCGCAAATTCAGGACATTCAATGCCAAGTGCCCCATCTCCTATTCATCGGGATGGCCGAAATGTCGAATCTCGAACTTCTGAAATGTCGATCTCCTTCGAAGTTCTTTCTCCACGGCACGTCGTGTTTCGCGACTTCAGGGTTTCTAACACCAAGTGCCACAGCTCCTTGTCCTCGGAACTTCCGGAAAGAGGAACCCAAAACTACATAAATGTATGACCGTAGTCCCACTCCAACAATACATTGCTTTCGGGACTTCGGGGTTTCCAATGCCGAAGTGCCCGGTTTCTTGTCCTCGGGATGGTCGAAAAGCAAAATCCCAAAATACCAAAATGTGTGACCCTGTTTCGTGACCACGCTACTCCTCCATCTATTTTTGGGTTTTCATGTTTTGGGACTTCACGATCCCAGATGCAACAACTCCCTGCCCCTTCGAGCTCCTGGTATCCGAAATACCGAAGTACCGAACCCCGAAACGTCGGTCTTACGCTCCAAACTGGGATCAATGGATCATAGCCTCTCCTGATCCGACAACTTGTGTCTTTTCGGAATTTCATGCGTCAAGAGTTCCAAAATATTACCCTTTTCATTCTCGGTAGCCGAAATGCCGAAATCCTCCTTTTAGGAATTTCCCCAAAACCTCGACCACTCACCACGTGTCCTCCTTTTGAACGGTCACGATCCTTTCGGGATTTTGTGGGTCAAGAGTCCCGACTCTTTCCCTTTATATCTCTCGGTAGCTGAAATGCCGAAATAGGCCTTTCGTTCCCCTCTTCACATATGAGGGTTAAACCTCATGCACCTTCTCCTGGATCTTATGGCTATCGGTCCATGCACCCAGATCTAACGACCCTGATCTCTTTCTCCTATGCACTCTCCTCTCGCTTGCCTAGACATAGATTCAATGGTTCAGATCTCATTTCTTCAGGTGATCTAATGGAAGTTGTGCTCCCTCCTAAGCTTGTGCTTCTTCCTGAACATGGAAGACTTCAAACACTTCAAATATCTCATCCTTTGCTCCTGCTGTGAAGCATGTATCCTCGACTCCCGCCTGCGTTCTAAAGACATTGTCCCTCCTGAGCTTTGTCGACTCTGAAACCTCAAAGGTTTCTTGACCTCTGCACTCCTTGTAGGGTCCCTGCACTCAACTGTGCTATCCATCTTGAACTTGGTCAACTCAGAAACCTTGAAAGGTTTCTCAATCTTCTCCTCTTCTCGACTACTGCTCTGTGCACAAAGGAACTGTTCCTCGTGAGCCTCTGAACTTGAGACAAGTTCATTCTAAGCGCACTTCTTGTGTTATTCCTTCTGAGCTTAAGAACTTCAGACAAGTTCTTATTCTCACACTCCTTGTGCTGTTGTGTTTTTCGATAACTCAATTCGAAGTATTTCCTACGAAGAAATGCTTCACGCCCTCCTAGCATTCTTCTGCTCGATGAACACCTTACAGAGCCTTTCTTCATAGAGTGTTCAGTAACTCTGTAAGTGCCTTCTCCTTGACACTTCGCTTTCCTTAGAACTCAAAATAGAGTTCCCTGGTACACTCTATACACTCGCTCAATGCCCTCTTGGCAGAGCTCTACAAAACTTTCAGTAGTTCTATCTTCCTTGAACTCGAAACAAAGTTCCTCCTGTGCACCCCGTGCACTCACTCGATGCCCTCTTGGCAAAGATTTACAGAACCCTCAATGATTTTGTTATCTCTATGCCTTCCTCTACACAGTCTTACCTCCAAGGTACTCAGCAACCTTGAGAATTCTCCTTGAGTCAGTGACTTCAGCTAGTGCGCCCTCCTGGCACTTCTTTGTCTGAATCCAAAGAATTCAGAAGTGCACTCCTTGCACAGGGTTATAGAACCCATAGTATTCTATCATGCAAGCTCTTGCATGAAGCCTCAAAGGACCCAAACCTGGAATCAAAGAACTCACAGACAGTAAATTATGTCTATCCCTGCAAATGCATACCTAACATACATCTACAGCATATCATCAACACATAAAGACATTCATTCATGAACTCATAAACATGTGGACAACAACATGGGGGAAAAACTGCTCTGTTTGTATTAATCAAGAATGCCTGATTACAATGTGTTCGAGCTCTGACTGCAACAGAGTTTCGGCTCTCTTCTCCCCTTCTAAAACTCTCTACTCTCTATCTCTTATCTTCTCTCTTAATTGACTATCCTGAAAACAAAAGAAGATCTTTTTACAAAGAGGGGCTCCTCAAGCTCTTCCCTCCATCCTTACCAACTCTCATTAATTTACATTCAATTATATTGAATGGGACATCTAATCTGAATTGGATCTAGATTCCCATCAACATGTCAGCCATTAAGGTGACACTAACTACATCATGCTCGAAGGCACGGCTTGGCCCTACCAGCCTTACAAATATTTAATACAATTTCAAATTTGAAAAATGAGAGGGTTGCGCCTCTCTCCTCTCCATTGAGCATGTGCTTGATGTGTTGGCTAGCTAGCACGTAGTTGGCCTAGAGCAATGCTCCTACATCATACTCCTCTACTGTGAAAAATTCATGAGCTCTTGCTCATGAGCTTCCCAGCATGGCTGCTGAAATCCACTTGGATCCAAAACTGTTCTTTGGAGTTGTCCATCCGCTCCATCGTTTCGCTGCTGCTGCTGCATCTACTGCCCTGCTACTATGGTAGGTTCTCCTCTTCTCATCTTCCCTTTGTTGACCACTTCTACTGATCGTATCATAAGCTTTCTGATCTCCTCAATTATCATGTCCATCTGCTCCAGTGGCTGGCTCTCCTTATGCAGTCTTCTCGGCTGCACTTCCTCCTTATCGGTGGATAGATCATCATGATCCCCCATGTTGGTTTCCTCTTCTATGGAACTAGCTATCATCTCTCCTACTGGGATATCTCCAACTTCCTCCAGCTTCTCCTCAGACTAGAATTCTCCTTCATCTACCATTGCATGCCTCTACACCGTAGTTATCATCTGTTCATCTCCTTGGCTGAAATTTCTGACCGATTCCTCGAAATGCTCCTCTGCTAACATCTGCATGACTGTCTTCTCATGGAAATCATCTACTGGCTCTGTATGGTTTAACCAATCCTCCAACATCTCCAACTCCTTCTCCCATGGAGTGAGCATCTTATCTGCATTCTCTTCTTCTTCCCTTGTTGTCAGCTTCAATGCTACAGCTATCTCCCCTTCAGCTTCCTCGCTGAAAATTTTGAGCCATTCTTCTGAATTCTCCTTTTCCTCTGCTTGGGAAACCTATGATATCTACTCCATCTCTTTCTCCATAACAGTCTCTACTTCCTGTCTATCTTCTACTGTTTCTCCATCTGCAACACCTTCACTGGCCCCAACTAAGCTATGTGGAAGGAATATCTGAATTCCCCCAATCATTAGAATGCTCTTCTGATCTTCCTTCTCTATCAGCTCCTCTCATTGATCCGAACTCACCTCTGAGTTCATGAGACTCTCATGTGGCCTCATTTTCTCTCCCTTGCCCTCCTGGAAATATGGGATTTCCTCTCTTCCCTCCTGGCATTCTATGAGATCAATCGATCTCATCTCCATCAGCACTCCCTGCTGACATGAACTCACTTCTGAGATAACGAGAATTTCAAACAGTCTCATCTTCTCTTCCCTGCCCACTTGGCAGTCTATGATATCCTCCAATGATATCATCTCATTGCCCACCTGACAAATTGAAAGTTTCCCGTTGCTCACCTGGAAACCTTTGAGATCGTCCAACGATACCATCTCATTGCCCATCTGGCAATCTAAACTTTCATTTTTGCCTTCCTAGCAGTTCACGAGATCCTCCAGCGATCTCTTCTCCTCATCATCACTAAGATTCTTCCCAGCCTCTGGTTCATAGAGATGAACCATCTCCTCTTCATCCATGATGCTTTCAGCATACCTCATCCATTCCTTCAACAATCTCCATTATCTTTTGGCCAACAATTCCTTGACTGGCCACTTCACCTTTGTTTTCATGGGCTATTCATCCACCCATCGTGATTTTGCATCATGTTTCATTCAAAATGCAAGATCCTCCATCCTCGCTCTTATCTCAGCGAGTTCTTTGTCCATCTCAGCCTCGCTCTGCTGCTGGTGGTTCTTCTTTCCACTGCATCCATGGCATTCAACAACCAGTTTCCTGTTTATGTTTGCCCTCCTAGAAAACCTATTGTTGTCACTCTGCAACCGTTCCAGCCTTTTCTTACAGTCGACCTAGCTGTCTATTTGTTGCTGCATCCTGCAACAATCTCTTCAATCCTNCCTCTAGCTCCTTCTACCTAAAATATACAGATAAAATTAATCCCTGATACCACACTGACGTAGCACTCCCTCCCTCAGCAGGTTCTACACGACCTCCCAATCTTAGGATCATTCTAAATTCTCTGATCCGAAGCGGCTCATTTAGTTCCCTACTGGAACCTTCAATGAACTCGATCTACAGGTCCTTTCCCTTCACACGGCCTCCAACATGACCGCGACCTTTTCTAATTCAGAAATTTGGGTTCCGCGACTTCACGAACCCTGATGTCGAATTCCTCGACTCTTCAATTCCCTGAACTCCGAAATGCCAAAATTTCTTAATCAATGATTAGCCCTTGGCCAATCCTCGGTCCATGTGACCACTTTCCCCATGACCACAACCTACTCCACAAACTCGTCGTGTTTCATGACTTCGAGACTTCCGATGCCAAGCATTCCAACTCCTTGTCCTCGGGATTTCCAAAGTGTTGAATCCCAAAATGGCTCAATGTGTGACCGCAGCCCCACTCCCAAGGCACGTCACATTTTGCAACCTTCAATGCCAAGCGCCACATCTTCTAGTCATCAGGATGGCCAAAATGTCGAATCTCAAAATTCCGAAATGTCGAACTCCTTCGAAGTTCCTTCTCCACGGCACACCGCGTTTCGCGACTTCGGGGTTTCTAACACCAAGAACCTCGGCTCCTTGTCCTCGAAACTTCCAGAAAGTTGAACCCCGAACTGCTGAAATGTATGATCGTAGTCCCACTCCAACAATACGTCACTTTTGGGACTTAGGGGTTTCCAACGTTGAAGTGCTTGATTTCTTGTCCTCGGCATAACTGAAAAGCTAAATCCTGAAATGTCGAATTGTGTGACCCTATTCCTTGACCATGCTACTCCTCCATCTTTTTTTAGGTTTTCATGTTTTGGGACTTCGAGATCCCAGCTGCAACAACTCTCTGCCCCTTCAAGCTCCTGATATCCAAAATACTGAACTACCGAACCCCGAAACGTCGGTCTTCCGCTCCAAACTGGGATCAACAACTCATAGCCTCTCTTGATCTGACGGCTTGTGTCTTTTTGGGATTTCACAGGTCAAGAGTCCTGAACTCTTACCCTTTGCATTCTCGGTAGCCGAAATTCTGAAATCCTTCTTTCGGGAATTTCCCTGAAACCTCGACTGCTTGCCATGTGTCCTCTTGTTGGATGGTCACGATCCTTTCAGTATTTTGTGGGTCAAGAGTCCCGACTCTTGCCCTTTGTATCTCCCGGTAGCTGAAATGCCGAAATAGGCCTTTCATTCCGCTCTTCACATACGAGGGTTAAACCTCATGCACCTTCTCCTGGATTCTATGGCTATTGGTCCATGCGCCCAGATCTGACGGCCCAGATCACTTTCTCCTGTGAACTCTCCTCCTGCTTGCCTGGACATAGATTCAACGGTCCAGTTCTCGTTCTCTTCAGCTGATCTAACGGCAGTTGTGCTCCTTCCTAATCTTGCACTTCTTCCTGAACTTGGAAGACTTCAAACACTTCAAAGATATTAGCCTTTGCTCCTACTGTGAATCCTGTATCCTCGGCTCCCGCCTGCATTCTAAAGATGTTGTCCCTCCTGAGATTTGTTGACTCTGAAACCTCAAAGTTTTCTCGACCTATGCACTCCTTCCAGGGTCCCTCCACTCAACTGTGTTATCTGTCCTGAACTTGGTCAACTCAGAAACCTTGAAAGGTTTCTCAATCTTCTGCTCTTCTCGGCTACTGCTCTGTCCGCAAAGGCACTGTTCCTTCTGAGCCTCTGAAATTGAAACAAGTTCACTCTGAGCGCACTTCTTGCACTATTCCTTCTAAGCTTAAGAACTTTAGACAAGTTCTTATTCGCACACTCCTTGTGTTGTTGAGTTTTCGGATAACTCAATTCGAAGTATTTCCTACAAAGAAATGCTTCACACCTTCCTGGCATTCTTCTGCTCGATGCACACCTTGCAGAGTCTTTCTTCACAGAGTGTTCAGTAACTCTGTAAGTGCCTTCTCCTTGACACTTCCCTTTCCTTAGAACTCAAAATAGATTTCCCTGGTACACTCTATGAACTCGCTCAATGCCCTCTTGGCAGATCTCTACAGAACCTTCAGTAGTTATGTCTTCCTTGAACTCGAAACAGATTTCCTCCTGTGCACCCCGTCCACTCACTCGATGCCCTCCTAGAAGAGCTCTACAGAACCCTCAATGATTCTGTTATCTCTGTTCCTTCCTATGCATAGTCTTACCTCCAAGGTACTCAACAACCTTGATGATTCTCCTTGAGTTAGTGACTTCAGTTGGTGTGCCCTCCTGGCACGTCTTTGTCTGAATCCACAGAATTCAGAAGTGCACTCCTTGCATAGGCTTACAGAACCCGCAGTATTATGTCATGCAACCTCTTGCATGAAGCCTCAAAGAACCCAAACCTGGAATCAAAGAACTCACAGACAGTAAAATTTTTCTATCCCTTCAAATTCATACTTAACATACATCTATAGCATATCATCAACGCATAAAGACATTCATCCATGAACTCATAAACATGTGGACAACAACATGCAAGAAAAACTACTCTGTTTGTATTAATCAAGAATGCTTGATTACAACGTGTTCGAGCTCTGACTGCAATAGAGTCTCGGCTCTCTACTCCCCTTCTAAAACTCTCTACTCTCTATCTCTTCTCTACTCTCTTAACTGACTATCCTGAAAACAAAAGAAGATATTTTTGCAAAGAGGGGATCCTCAATCTCTTCCCTCCATCCTCACCAACTCTCATTAATTTACATTCAATTATATTGAATGGGCCATCTAATCTGAATTGGATCTAGATTCCCATCAACATGTCAGCCATTAAGGCGACACTAACTACAGCCTTCTCGAAGGCACGACTTGGCTCTACCAGCCTTACAAATATTTAATACAATTTCAAATTTGAAAAATGAGAGGGTTGTGCCTCTCTCCTCTCCATTGAGCACGCGCTTGATGTGTTGGTTGGCTGGCGCATAGCTGGCTTGGAGTGATGCTCCTACATCATACTCCTCTGCTGTGAAAAATTCATGAGCTCCTGCTCATGAGCTTCCCAGCATGGCTGTTGAAATCCACCTGGATCCCAAACTGTTCTTTGGATCTGTCCATCCCCTCCATCGTTTCGCTATTGCTGCTGCATCTACTGCCCTGCTGCTATGGCAGGTTCTCCTCTACTCTGCTTCCCTTTGCTGACCGCTTCTACTGATCAGATCATCAGCTTTCTTATCTCCTCAATTATCATGTCCAACTGCTCCAGTGGATGGCTCTCCTTATGCAGTCTTCTCGGCTCCACTTCCTCCTTATCGGTGGGTAGATCATCATGATCCCCCATGTTGGTTTCCTCTTCTATGGCACTAGCTATTAGCTCTCCTGTTGTCATATCTCCAGCTTCCTCCAGCTACTCCTCAGATTAGAATTCTCCTTCATCTATCGTTGCATGCCTCTGCACCGCAGTTATCATCTGTTTAGCTCCCTGGCTGAAATTTCTGAGCGATTCCTCAGAATGCTCCTCTGCTAACATCTGCATGATTGTATACTCATGGCAGTCATCTACTGGCTCTGGATGGTTTAACCAATCCTCCATCATCTCCAACTCCTTCTCCCATGGAGTGAGTATCTTATCTGCATGCTCTTCTTCTTCCCTTCCTGTCAGCTTTAGTGCTGCAGTTGTCTCCCCTTCAGCTTCCTGGCTAAAAATTTTGAGACATTCTTCTGAATGATCCTTTTCCTGTGCTTGGGCAGCCTCTAATATCTTCTCCATCTCTTTCTCCATGAAATTCTCTGTTGGTTGTCTGTCTTCTGTTGTTTCTCCATCTGCAACACCTTCGCTGGCCTCAACTAAGCTATGTGGCAGGAATATCTGAATTCCACCAATCATCAGAATTCTCTTCTAATCTTCCTTCTCTATCATCTCCTCTTGTTGATCCAAACTCACCTCTGAGTTCATGAGACTCTCATGTGGCCTCATATTCTCTCCCTTTCCCTCCTGGCAATATGGGATTTCCTCTCTGCCCTCCTGGAGTCTATGAGATCAATTGATCTCATCTCCATTAGCACTCCCTGCTGACATGAACTCACTTCTAAGCTCCCAAGACTTTCAAATAGTCTCATCTCCTTTTCCCTGCCCACCTAGAAAATTGGGAATTTTCTACTGCCCACTTGGCAGTCTATGAGATCCTCCAACGATCTCATCTCATTTCCCACTTGGAAACCTGAAAGTTTCTCGTTGCTCACCTGGAAACCTCTCAGATCGTCCAACGATACCATCTCATTGCCTATATGGCAATCTAAACTTTCATTTCTTCCTTCCTGGAAGTTCACGAGATCCTCCAGCGATCTCTTCTCCTCATCATCACTGAGATTATTCCTAGTCTCTGGTTCACATACATGAACCATCTCCTCTTCATCCCTGTGGATTTCATCATACCTCAGCCATTCCTTCAACAGTCTCCATTGTCTTTTGGCCAACAATTCCTTGACTGGTCACTTCACCTTTGTTTTCATGGTCCATTCATACACCCATCGTGATTTTGCATCCTGTTTCATTCGAAATGCAAGATCCTCCATCCTCGCTCTTATCTCGACGAGTTCTTTGTCCATCTCAGCCTCGCTCTACTGCTGGTGTTTCTTCTTTCCACCACAAACATGGCCTTCAACAACCATTTTCCTGTTTCTGTCTGCCCTCCTGGAAAACCTGTTGTTGTCACTCTGCAATTGTGAGTGCTTCCAACCTTTTCTTATAGTCGGCCTGACTGTCTATTTGTTGTTGCATCCTACAACAATCTCTTCAATCATCTTCATCAAAAATATACATACGAAGTCCTTCTCTGATACCACACTAACGTGTATTAGAATACTCATTTTCCTCTAGCTCCTTCTGCCTAAAATATACAGATAAAATCAAGCTCTGATACCACACTGACACAACACTCCCTACCTCAGCAGGTTCTGCAGGACCTCCCAGTCTTAGGATCATTCTGAATTCTCTGAGCTGAAGTGGCTCCTTTAGTTCCTTTCTAGAACCTTCAACGAACCCAATCCATAGGTCCTTTCCCTCCACACGGCCTCCAACACAACCGCGACCTTTTCCAATTCGAAAATTCAGGTTTCACGACTTCATGAAACCTGATGTTGAATTCCTCAACTCTTCGATTCCCCGACCTTCGAAATGCCAAAATGTCTCAATCAACGATTATCCCTTGGCCAATCCTCGGTCCATGTGACCACTTTCCCTGTGACCACATCCTACTCCACAGACTCGTCGTGTTTTGTGACTTTGGAACTTCCGATGCCAAGTGTTCCAACTCCTTATCCTCCAGATTGCTGAAGTGTTGAATCCATAAATGGCTCAATGTGTGACCGCAACCCCACTCCCAAGGCACATCGCTTTTCGTGACTTCGAAACCTTCAATGCCAAGCGCCCCGTCTCCTAGTCATCGAAATGGTTGAAATGTCGAATATTGAACTTCCAAAATGCCAAACTCCTTCAAAGTTCCTTCTCCATGGCATGTCGTGTTTCGCGACTTCAAGGTTTCTAACACCAAGCACCCTGGCTCCTTGTCCTCAAAACTTCTGGAAAGCCAAACCCCGAACTTCCAAAATGTATGACCATAGTCCCACTCCAACAATACGTCATTTTCGGGACTTCAGGGTTTCCAATGCTGAAGTGCCCAGTTTCTTATCCTCGAGATGGCCGAAAAGCCGAATCCTGAAATGCCGAAATGTGTGACCCTGTTCCGTGACCATGCTACTCCTCCATCTGTTTTCAAGTTTTCGCGTTTCGGGACTTCGCGATCCTGGCTGCAACAACTCCTTGTCCCTTCGAGCTCCCGGTATCCGAAATACTGAAGTATCAAACCCCGAAACGTCGGTCTTCCACTCCAAACTGGGATCAATAGCTCATAGCCTCTCTTGATCCGACGACTTGTGTCTTTTTAGGATTTCACAGGTCAAGAGTTCTAAACTCTTACCCTTTTCATTCCCGATAGTCGAAATGCCGAAATCCTCCTTTCGGGAATTTCCCCGAAACCTCCACCGCTTGCCACGTGTCCTCCTGTTGGATAGTCACGATCCTTTCAAGATTTTGTGGGTCAAGAGTCCCGACTCTTGCCCTTTGTATCTCCCAGTAGCTGAAATGCCGAAATAGTCCTTTCATTCCCCTATTCACATACAAGGGTTAAACCTCGTGCACATTCTCCTGGATCCAATGGCTATCGGTCCATGCGCCTAGATCTGACGGCCCAGATCTCTTTCTTCTGCACACTCTCCTCCTTCTTGCCTGGACATAGATTCAACGATCTAGATCTCATTCTCTTCAGCTGATCTAACCGCAGTTGTGCTCCCTCCTAAGCTTTCACTTCTTCTTGAACATGGAAGACTTCAAACACTTCAAAGATCTCATCCTTTTCTCCTACTGTGAATCCTGTATCCTCAGCTCCCACCTGCATTCTAAAGACGTTGTCCCTCCTGAGCTTTGTCGACTCTAAAACCTCAAAGGTTTCTCGACCTCTGCACTCCTTGCAGGGTCCCTGCACTCAACTGTGTTATCTATCTTGAACATGGTCAACTGAGAAACCTTGAAAGGTTTCTCAATCTTCTGCTCTTCTCAGCTACTTCTCTGTGTGCAAAGGCATTGTTCCTCCTGAGCCTCTGAACTTGAGACAAGTTCACTCTAAGAACACTTCTTGTGCTATTCCTTCTGAGCTTAAGAACTTCAAACAAGTTCTTATTCGCACACTCCTTGTGTTGTTGAGTTTTCAGATAACTCAATTCTAAGTATTTCCTGCGAATAAATTCTTCACGCCCTCCCGGCGTTCTTCTGCTCGATGCACACCTTGCAGATACTTTCTTCACATAGTGTTCAGTAACTCTGTAAGTGCCTTCTCCTTGACACTTCCCTTTCCTTAGAACTCAAAACAGAGTTCCTTGGTACACTCTATGCACTCGCTCAATGCCCTCTTGGCAGAGCTCTACAGAACCTTCAATAGTTCTGTCTTCCTTGAACTCGAAACAGAGTTCCTCCTATGCACCCCGTGTACTCGCTCAATGCCCTCCTGGAAGAGCTCTATAGAACCCTCAGTGATTCTGTTATCTCTGTGCCTTCCTCTGCACAGTCTTACCTCCAAGGTACTTAGCAACCTTGAGGATTCTCCTTGAGTCAGTGACTTCAGCTGGTGTGCCCTCCTAGCACGTCTTTGTCTGAATCCGCAGAATTCAGAAGTGCACTCCTTGCACATGCTTACAGAACCCACAATATTCTGTCATGCAACCTCTTGCATGAAGCCTCAAAGAACCCAAACCTGGAATCAAAGAACTCACAGACAGTAAATTTTGTCTATCCCTGCAAATGCATACCTAACATACATCTACAGCATATCATCAACACATAAAGACATTCATTCATGAACTCATAAACATGTGGACAACAACATGCAGGAAAAACTGCTCTGTTTGTATTAATCAAGAATGCATGATTACAATGTGCTCGAGCTCTGACTGCAACAGAGTCTCAGCTCTCTTCTTCCCTTCTAAAACTCTCTACTCTCTATCTCTTCTCTGCTCTCTTCTCCCCTTCTAAAACTCTCTACTCTCTATCTCTTCTCTGCTCTCTTAACTGACTATCCTAAAAACAAAAGAATATCTATTTACAAAGAGGGGCTCCTCAAGCTCTTCCCTCCATCCTTACCAACTCTCGTTAATTTACATTCAATTATATTGAATGGGCCATCTAATCCGAATTGGATCTAGATTCCCATCAACATGTCAACCATTAAGGTGACACTAACTACAACCTGCTCGAAGGCATGGCTTGGCTCTACCAGCCTTACAAATATTTAATATAATTTCAAATTTGAAAAGAGAGAGGGTTGCACCTCTCTCCTCTCCATTGAGCACGTGCTTGATGTGTTGGCTAGATAGCACGTAGCGTGCTTGGAGCGATGCCCCTGCATCAATTTTCTAAGTATTTGAAGACTCGGTCTTCGCTTCTTCCAAGGAATGAGTTCTTGGATCTCGATAACACTTTCCGAAGTGTTGTTCCTCCTGAGCTTTGTCTGGTCCAGACTTCGATTTCCTGCGCAATCCTTACGTCTTAGGGATTTCAATAACTCATATCCATGGTATTTCTCGTATAGAAATTCCTCCTAATTTCCTTATGTTCCTCTCTAGCTCGATGCTCACATTGCAGAGCTTCCAATGAAGAGAAACAATTGAAACTGGAAAAACTCACAGTTACATCCACTTGTTCATGAAAACAAAAATGACAGGAAAAACACACGCAGTCCACACGCCATACATTCGGATCAATTTTCCTTCTGTTATATTCACAAGTGCTCAATGTCTACATAATACATTCAAAATTACAGTAACTCAAAAACTGAGATCTCCTGCTAACTCGCAATTCTCTCTTACAACTAATTTCTCTCTGTATTGCGGCTCTCTCTAACTGGGTGTACAAACTTCTACATAACTCAAAAATGTTTCTAGGGTTTCCCCTAGCTACTTCCCTACTCTAAAATTCATACTACGCTATCTTAGTGCAATCACATTCCAGAGCCGTAGTGGAAACTCTTGCTCTATTTACGATTTCAAAACTTGCCTCAAAGGGTAAAATTCGTCACTGGTTCAAGCGTACCTCCAAAGGTAAATTCTGCCACTGAGTGAAGGCGTATTTCAAAATCGGTTGCAACTGTCAATGCTGAATTTCTGGAAGAACTCTCACGTGTTGAGTGGTCCTGCCTCTGTGTGCTTGCCAATGATGCTCCTGCATCACACTCCATATTTTGTGAGATGGTATTTTTTCTCTTTCCGAAAGAAGATTGATTTTTTTTCATAAAGATAAGGACTCCCTAATACAAGACCACATATATCCAAAGGAACTACATCCAAAACAACTTCATCTACCAACTTAGAAGCAATATCAAACTTCAATCTACACTAACTAGTAACCTAAAGTTTTGCATTATCATGCACCCAACCAAGAGGGTAAGGTTTCTAATGAGGTGTTGTGGTTAATCCCAATTTCTTTATAATCCCTTCAGATATCAAATTAACATGTGAGCCCAGATCAAACAAAGTTTCCACTTTTGTTTACTTTGTCACTATTCTTATGTGGAATAATTCACTTCTTCTTTCATCATTTTCAAGAGTTGGAATTTTAGAAATTGAACTAGCATGCAAGGAAACTTTACCTTGTAATCCAACTGTTGTGATCTTTTCCTCATCTCATGAGTCAGAACCTATGTCTTCTTGCATGATAGAAACAATTTTATGCTTCCTTTGGCCACCAAATAATTTTGGTCTTAACTATGGATGTAGTTCCAAACAATTCTCATCATCCTTCCCATCTTTCTGGAAATGAGTGCAAATTGATTTTTATCCCTCTTTCTTTGTTGTAGTTATCCTCTTATTCTTTCCTTTGCATTTCCTTTTGAAATGGTCTTGTGAATGCTTATGATATTCATGTACATTCTTACCCATTCTTTCAAGGTGATTTTCTTGCACACACACACCTCATCTAAGTTTGTGGGATTAAACAATAATAATGTATGTCAAATGTAACTATGAACTACACCAATATAATTCCTCAAAGTTTCATGAGAATCTAAGGGAATATTTAATGTAAGTGCTTTTTTCCTAAATTACTCTATGAAACTACGAACACTCTGACCTTTACCCTATCCTATATTTTTCCATTCCATCATGGATTTTTGAACATAACCCAGTGGATACAATTGCTTTTTCAACACAAATGTAAATTCAGACCATGAAGAAATGAGTTTACCATTATGTCTGCTACCTTTCTGAAGTTTTCTCTCCCACCATACAAGGGTTGTTCCTTCCATCCGAAGAGAAGAGAACTAGATATTTTCCTCTTCCTCTTTGTTCTACTAGACATGATAGTAAAATTTGATTTGTATGGTCCAATTATTAATCTTGTATGCATTAGCTTCTCCATTAAACATGGGAAAATTAAATTTCACATCTAGTTTCAACAATGGATTTTTATAAGTATTTGGATGAAAACTACAAGGATGAGAATGATGGGAATGAGAGGAAGAGGAAGAAGAGATTGAACTTGAATATGGTGATGGAGGCTCGGGAGGATCTCCTACACTCCCATGGTTCAAGAAAGCATTATCCTCTTCTTTAGCTTTCTTCTTCTTCTCCTTCTTTGCAACTCTCTTCTTGTAATCTATAAACATTTTTTCCACCATGCCTAACATCTGGTAGAAATATATGTGGAAATCCTTCTCATTCTCTGCACCAAGTTCTTCATCCTCCATTTTCTTTCCACGAGTTGCACGTCCACTCTATGGGTTGAAATTCTTTAGTTTTCCTTAATCTTCTTTGAGCTTGGCCCTGGTAAGAATTCACACTCACAATTCAAGTCAAAGAAGAATTCTCTGATAACAACATGATCTAGGATGTTTCCAACGATGACATTATACAAATTGTATTAAGAGCATGGATCAAATCTTATATGCAACATTAATTAAAGAAGGAATAAATATGGAGAAAAGAAGAGAAATGAGACAATAACACAATAGCTTGATAACGGAGCATTGTCATAAATACATAACTATACCTCAAGTCTAAAATTGACCTTCTGGTATGTTTCCCAGATGAAAAAATGGACATCACCGATGGACTCGTGGCGAGAAAACGTGTAAAAATGATTGTCAAATCATGAAATTCTGGCATTGCTCATCCCAGGCCCTCCTGAGATCTTCACCTCAGTTTATATGCCACTAGCCTGCAATGATTACTCATGTACCTGCATCGTAAATCGTTCACATTGTATTATTAGGCACAGACCTCGAGCTTTGGAAAAAGGCTAGGTTTAAATTGAATTAGTTGGGTGGAAATTACAATGTGGGTTGTTAGCCCAGATGGTTGGCAATGGATTAAATTTAGAGTTAGGTTGGGTAGGTCTCGGGGTCAAGCCCGTGGGCCTCCCCTTTTGTCACCCATTATAACATATGATAAATATGGTTGACAACCATATTCAACCCTATCATGTTGTCATGTGTCATGCTAACATCAGCATGACATCACGCTGATGTCACTTTGTACGGACAATGATGACGTCGATTGTACGGATGATGAGATAATCATTGACTTTTTATTGGGTTGACTGTAACTTTGACTGGCCATAACTTCTTCGTTTGAGCTCTATTTAAGGTATCATTTGCGTCGTTGGAAAGTTTCCGACAAGAAATTCGACTTAGAACTATTTTTTCTAAGATTTAAGGACTTTGAATTTTTATCCTTATATATCCTCCTGGATCATTAACCCCTTGACAAACCCTAACCCTTATAACCACTAAACCTTATAAATCTTGTAACCCATATAAACCCTTCATTTCTTCGACCTATCAAATCTAATCCATATAAGTTGTTACTAATAACAATTATGAAATTATAACCCCTAACCCTTGAATATTAGAAATACTATAACCCTTAATTCTTATAATCCTTGGCTTCTAACCCTTATAATTCACAACTAATAACCCTTAATACCCTTGATTTTTATAATATATAAACCTTATAACCGCTAATATAATCCTTAACATAATAACCCTTTATCATTATAAACCCTTAATCCCACACTTGTAGCCTCTAATGTTAACCCTTATAACCTTTATAACCACTAACACACCATCTCTTATAACCCCTTACCCCCTACACCATATATCTCTAAACTTTATTTCTATATGACATGTAACTTAGACTAAGTCTAATTATCTTTAACTCCTAAGAGATATAATACATAATATATCCCAAAATATCTATAATCCCTAAACCCTATAACCCTATCCCATATAACTTCTAGCCATTTTAATTTCTAACCCTAGATTCTTATAACCCCTGAACACTAACACTTAAATTTAAACTCATATCACCCTTACTCTAACTATTATAACCCCTTACATGTAACCCTTATAAACGCTCACATTTATAACATCTAATTATCCCTAAAACACTATAATGCTTAGTGCTTATAACCCCTAAACTATAGCACCGATATCCTCTATAATTAACCATGAACCTTTATAGTCATTAACTATTTTAAAACATAATACTTCTAACCCTAAAACCTATCACCTCTTAAAACTAAACTCTATAACATGTAATATAACCCATAACACTAATAAAATGAAACCCTTATACTATGCATAATGATCAGTAACCCTAAATCATTATCACCCCTAACCCTTAGACCAATAATCCTTATAACTCTAGTCAATATAACTTGTAACCCTTATAACCATTTATAATATAACATTGTTATCCCTTAACCCTTTAATTTAATCCCTAAATCATATAATGAAAACCTATATAACTCTTAATCATATAACTTATATAATCCATAATCCTTATAAGTCATATCCATAACCCCTAACCATTATATCTCCAATATATTTTATCCTAGATAATCTATTTCATTATCATTCCAAACCCTTATAATCCCCAACATTGCTAACTATACCTTCGTAACCCCTACCAATTATATTTGTTATTTACCCTAACTTCATAAACCATAAACCTTATACACCTATTACCATTATTTCTTGACCTATATACCCATAATTAGTTTAAACCTTAACCAATGAGCATTATAAACCTTAAAACCCATGTAATTTAATTACACATATAACCTTAACTATCCTATTTATTACCTTAATTTATCATATAACCCCCAACTCCTTTACCAAAACTCTTAGTTCCTAACACCTATAACTTGTAACCCTTACAAACCCTAATTTATATCACTTGTATATTTTATAACTCTTAATTTAAATAGACTTTGACCCATAATATGTAATCCCTAAACCCTATATCTACTAAACCTTTATCCATAACACCTATAACCATTAATTCATTATATTTTTTTTTTCCAAAAAAGACCCGATGGGATCTTCCACTTTTCTTTAGAATATTTGAATGGAAGGAATCTCAATTTCTAACCGCAATTGCAGCTGGAAACCATAACTGACTTAACCTTATTTGAACATATGAATTATGGGCTCCTTGTAACCAACATGTCTTAATAAAATGGTTTAACCAATTGAGATAACCTTTGGGGATAATTCCTAACATTTGACTCACTCTTATAATCTCTAATCCCTATAAGCCAAGTAACCCTTAAACCCTTTAACATCCATAACATATGAACCCTAACCCCTATAATTACTCTCACTTAAAACTCATATAACCTCTAGTATATCCCTTATAACATGTAACACCTTGAATCCATAAGCCCCAACTTATTTATAACCTAATATAAATCTACAACCCCTAATATTGAAATTTTAACCCCTAATACCTTTATTTCCTAATATAAGTTAGTAATACCTTACCATTATAACCTCTATAAACTCAAAATGATATAATATAATTTACAATATTTAACCATTATCATAACCATCACCTCATACTTAACCCTTAAATCCTATAACCCTTAATCCATAATATTATAACCCTTGTAACATGTATTACTAATATTCATATTCTATAATCCCAATCTAATACCCATAACCCATTCTAATTTATAACCCTTAAAATCCCTAAAATCCTTAGCCTATAACTATTATCACATTTAATAATTAACACCTATGACCCATTGTATAACCACTAAACCTTGTGAACCCTAACTTATAAGCTATGATATATTAACCATGTAGCATATGTCACCCATTAACCCAACCTCTAACCCTTATAACCCTTAAAACATAAGCACTCTACGACATTATAACTAACCCTTAAAATTAAACCCATGTATGCCTTAATCAGTAACCCATAACACTTATAATTCTTAACCTTTATTATCCTTACTCCTATCACCCATATTACCATCAACTATATAACATATCACCATTATTCCCTAACACATATGATCCTTAACCCTTATAACCGCTAATTTCTAAAATTATAATGCATAACCCATATAATTCATAATTTATATAACATTTATAAAACCTAATATTTTAGGTGTATAATATCCAACACTACAACTCCTAATATTATCCTAACCCTAACCCCTTTTGCATGTTATATTGATAATCCATATCGCATATAATGTATATAATCACTAACACCTATAATGAAGATTCTCTATAACCCATATAATCCTCACCTACAAAATGTCTCAATCTTAACCCTCATATACTTAACAATTAAAATTAAACAGTATAATCCTTAACATTTATAAGGATTAATATAATCTCTAACCCATATAATCATAAATATAAAAAATAACAACTATAACTTGAACACCTAACCCCTATAATACTAATACCTATTATGAACCCCCATAACACCTAATCTTGATAACACCTAATCTCGATAACTTATAACATGCAATTTACTTTTTACGCTTATAACCTTTAAACCTTATTTCACATATTTTTCCTAATCAGTATAAACTATAATAATTAACACATAACCCTTATAATAATTATCCCCAAAACCCTATAATCCATATAGAATTTATATACCCCTAAGCCCATTGGCCCTGCTTCAAACTAATTTCTAACAATTGTATCTTATAATATAACCCCTAAAACTAATAAACTCTAAATATTAATATTTAACCCTAAAATTTATAACCTAAAGTATAACTTTTAACTCCTAACCTTTATAATTGCAAACAAAATAAGCAATAGTTATCCTCTAATTCTTAAAATCTCTAATCACTATCCACTTACAAGTATAACACACAATCCTTAACCATTATAAACACTAACTGATACAACACCTAACTATTATACCACCAATATTTAAATCCCCTAATTAGTAAAATAGTTAATTCTTAATGTATTTAACTAATATTAACTACTAACCCTTAACACCTAATCACATCAACCCTAATCACCCATATCCCTTAATGTCCATGACCTATAATATAATATATAAAAATTATAATCCCTAACCATCGACTATAATAATTATCATTTTAACCTCTAATACCTCACTAATATAACCCCAAATCCTAACCCTTATTCATTATAACCCGTAAAATAGGATCCCTATAAACCCTTACACCAAATCCTTAAATCATTTCCCCAATGACACCTACCAACTAAACCCTAACACTTATAATCCTTAACCATTAAAACCCTTTATCCTTATAATGCTTATTACCATAAAACCTAGAAACTTTAAACCTTAATACATAGCTAATATAACCATTAAAACCATTAAACATAGAACTTTATGGCCCCTAACACCTATAAACCCAAACCATTTCAAATGTTAACTCAAAAATCCTTACTTCTTATAGCATATAAATCCTTACAACCCTTAAATAATAACCCGTATAATCCCTAACACCTATATCCCCAAACCATTTCAAATGTTAACTCAAAACCATTAATTCTTATAACATATCTAACTCATATTATCTTGACCACTATAGCCTCTCACCCCTAAACACTATAATCCTTAACACTTGTAACCCTTCTAATTCCTCATCATAACCCCTAATATATAAGTTATCCCTCATAACCCCTAACACCTAATATTCATAAGATTAACATCTAACTCTCACATATAATCCTGACCCCGCAAACCCTACAATACTTAACACTTGTAACCCTTATAATCCTTCACCATAACCCCTAACACCTAATATTCATAAGATTAACACCTCACTCTCACATAAAATATTGACCCCTATAACCTCTCACCCTTAAAACCTATAATGCTTACCACTTATAATTGTTGTAATCCCTAACAATAACCCTTATAATCCTGAACCATAACCCATAATATATAAAGTATCCCTCATAACCCCTAACACCTAGTATTTGTAACCTTAACACATATCTCTCAATCCATGTAATCCCTAATCCTTAACACCTAACTCATATATCCTTAATAACCTCTAACACTCAATTATAACCTTTATACATTATATCCCATATGACCTCTTACATGTTAACCCATAATTCTAATCAATCTTAACCCTTAATTTGTGTAACCCCTATCTATTAACCTCTATAGCCCCAAACCCATAACCCTTAACATATAAAAACCTTAACCCACACAACCCATATAATCTATGTAGCCTCTAATACATATAACCTCTTACACTTATAAGCTATACAACCCCTATAATTCTATCCCCATATAATTTTTCACCCCTAATTTATATTCCCTATAATATCTCACACTTAAAACATTATAACTCTTATAAACCATATATCCTATAAGACTTAAAAATAATTATAAACAACCCCTTATCCTTATAATTTATTGCCCTAAACTTTATAACTAATAACCCTTATAACCATACATCTTTAATGTAGAACCCCTAACCCCTAAAACCCAATACCCCTATAAATTTTGTAACCTATAATCCATGAATTCAACAATCCATATTATATTAAACCTTATTTTAACACCTAACCCCTAAAAAAAATCGAGGCCCTAAGAATCCAATTTATAAAAAATAATTCAGAATTTTTATTTATTTTTAAATCATCATTATTACAATAACTTTATTACAATAAATTGCATTAACTTTATTTACATAACTAATATATAATAGCTTTTTATGTTTTTTTTTAATTAATATTATATATGAAATTTGTTAAATTTCAATTATTTGAATGGAATACATGTTGAGGTTTTAATATTAACATAGTTCATTAAAAAAAAATTTAAAAATATTTTTTTCATTATTATATATATAGTCGTCTATATATATATCCATTATTAAAATTGTAAAATCTATCACAAAATAAAAAATTATAATTCATAATTATTTATAATGTTGTATATAACAACTCTTAAATTTATATATAATTATTATTTATTTTTTAGAAATACCAATATGATTTTACCCTAAAAATTTAATTAAACAAACAATGACACTCATCCACTTGAATTAACCTACCCAACTAATACATAATCATTTATATAATAATATGTTTTATATGAATACTTCATTAGCATACTTTTTTTATTATACATGTCTATTTCAATATACATGTCGACATAGAAGATAAATTCTCCTTCTATTATACATGTCTATTTCAATATACATTTCTACATAGAAGATAAATTATAGTAGAGGATGACTAAATTTATTTGATTTTATATAATTACTTATATAATAATATGTTTTATATGGACAACTCATTAGCATACAGTTTTTATTATACATGTCTACATAGAAGATAAATTATAG
>SNQJ01S0023198.1:53164-67932 GCA_010110895.2 Picea sitchensis | reverse complement strand
AATTTGGCATCTCATATCACAAATATATTTTGATAGGCTATATATAATATAGGTGGCTCAGGCATTTGGGAAATTATTTTATTCATGTGGTCAATGCCAACTTGTAATTTGTTTGGTGGAGAAGAAGAGGCATATTGCATGACAATATCCATGCTTGGAAGAGTGGAATTAGGACTAGAAGATGGATTTGCATGATTAGGAGGAGGCATGACATAAGAAGTTTCTCCTTCTTGCTTAGGAGTGTGGAGCATCTGAAGATAATGTTGTGGGAAAGATTTGGAAAATCATTTAAATCCTTCAACCCATTCTTTGATTTCTTCAATGTTTTCATATGTGGCTATGGAATCAAAATTAGGACGATTGTCTTCTTATATAGTCATTAATCCAAAAGAATAACTTATGGACAAAGTTTGCTTCTGTCCTTTTGTTAATTCTTTGAGAGCGGTTTTGCTGACAGACTTAAGTTGTTTATTTAATTTTTGTGTCCTTAATAGTATTGTTCCTAACGCATCAAGTCTTATCTCAAGCTTGGTTGATGCTGCATTTGTGTCTTTTATCACACGGTGTACTAGATCCATTTTAATACTAAGAAAAATTATTTTATCTTATTCCTCTTTTGCAACCTTCTTTAGTTGTAGTATATCTAGAACAATTTCATCAATATTGGTTGTTGTTAATTGATGTTGCAAGTTACCCAAATTAGCCAATTTAACTTCAGCTGACACAGTTTCATAAGTAGCTCACGATGTATGATTCAAATATTCCCTTTCTATAGTCCTGACATAACTATATTGTTTTAAAGGAGTATCATGAATATTTCTTCCGGGAACATATGACTTAATAACTGAAGTTGTCGTAACTTCCATATGATAATGCCTTATAGGTAGGGAAAACATGAATAAACAAGTGGGCATATTTTTCTTAAGCTTGTGAAGTACTTTGGTGCAAGATGGAAAGTCTTTGTACTAACCATTGTGTTGGAGCTTTGAATCAGAGGAAGTAACACAAGGTTATTCAAAAATGGGTTGATTTATAGTAGGATGAGTAGGTAAAATGATGGGATACATAATTTACATAAGCATATATAAATAATGGTAGCTTGAAATAAATTGGATTTGAATTGGAAGGCATTCTAAAGGAATTACTAAACCTATCAAACATTAATGGAGTATTTATAGGAGATGGAGATGACAATAGTTTCTTTTTAAGGCACGGGTTCTTATATTTGACTTCCCATGATTTAGGATAATTAATCTGTGTCTAATCAAAATTGATTGGAGTGGCATGTTTATCTTTATCTAAATCCACCATGCTTAGAAGATGCAAACTCTGATGGACTATCATTTCCAAAGTGGACAATGACCATGGATTTTAGCTAAATAATTTGAGAGTTAGGTTCAACTTTAAAGCCTTGTTGGTAGACGTAATCTTTAATAAGGTTATATATATGTGGATAAAAAAGGATTATAGAATACTTTGGAAAGATAGTTCCAAAATAGGTACCTTGATGAAGGGGTCCGAGGAAACCTCATATTCTATGTGTTTATGTATCTACTACAACACACAAAGAAGCAACATTTAAAAATGAAATAACCAAAGGACCAAGGCCAAGTTTAACTGATACAAGATGAGAATATTTGTATCCTTGTTTCTTATCCAAATCTATTTGGTATTTTTCAAGAAAATTTATGTGAACTAGATCATCTTGATATGTAAACGCTATGTCAACTAAATATATTTGTATCTAAGTGTGGTATTTACAATTCCATCATTTTATTTTATAAACTTATTTTGGTAAGTTACCGGAAAGTTTCCAGTCTAAATAAGGATTAATATTGTTCATTTTGGTAATATATGAGGATTTTTTATCATTATGGAAATATGATCTTCGTTTTACAAGAGAAATTACAATATGGGAGGGGGAGGGCGATGTTGGGAATCACCCCCTCCTCCATTACCACTTTTTTTATAATATAAAAAAAATGGTAAGGGGGGAGGGGGAGATTCTCGACATCTCCCTTGCCACTTACCAATACCAAATATCCAAGTCTGAATCCAAGTTTAAGATCGATCTCCACACTCTGAGAAATTCACACTTTGAGAGAACACTCTTGTTTGATGGTCTTCGAATGGCGAATATTTTCACATACTTTTACAAAACTTAAAAGTTATAAAAACCACTCTAAGGCACAAAGGAATAACATACACAGAGGTTCATACACAAAAACTCATTTACACTTTAGATTCTTGGTTTTCTTATACAAGGTTGCAGTATGCATGAGCACAAATGATACATAGAGCTCATACTCTCCAACCTTGAATGAGAAAATGAGACCTCTCATTCTTATTTATACAAACACAGTCGATAAAATGGATGACCCAAAACCTACAAGTGAAGGTAAAAGAAAATATCCAGGGTGATAGTGTGGGCTCCACTATCATTATCTCGTCCCTTAACTGGTCCTTTCAGAAATATGGGGGCCTGAATGGACTGATGAATCTATGGGTTGATAGACAGACTAATATCTTTACATCCATGGAGTAAATTTAAGTGTCCCACCATGCTTTAATCATAATAATCATTCCCAACCAGGAAAATACATGGGTCTCCTCCGCACAATCATCCATCAAGGGAATAATTCTCACTTTCATCATCACTAGACAGGAATGTCAAGGGGGACCTAGGTGGAGTTGGAGGATCTAGAGATAATATATGTTGAAAACATCTTTCCATGTCATATCCTGGCATTGGGGCACATGATTTCCAATAGAACTCTCCTTGGAATATGGATTCAACTTTGTAGTTTAACAGGATTTGTTTAGTAATTTTCCCATTTCGTCTTCATTCATGGTCACGCTAGAGAAAATTATGAGTTATGAACACTTGTGGTTCTAATGTTGAGTAATTCCCGCCAAGATGACTTCACTTAAATTTGAACCAACGATGATTTTGATGAGTGGTTATCATGTCATCCTATAGATGAAGGATGAAATTAGCCCTTCTTTGTTCCCAATCTATTCTTGGGAAAAAATTGTCTAGAAATATTTTGTTCCACCTAGACCATTTTTGTTGACAAAGGGTAGATGGATCTCCACATATAATAATTTGTCCTTGTTCATGGAAGAATTGAAGGATTAGTTGGTAGTTGTTCCAAGTCAAATATTCAGGGCCAATATAAACATAAAATAATTCTTAGCCTTCTTCATTTGTTGTATCAAGCCAAACATCTTATATCATTTTAAGCTTTTGATAGGCATTATCAAGGCCATGAAAAGCATTCTTCTCCCATTTTTTATAAAAATTTTATCTTTAATGGAGAGATTAACTTTTATTTTATTAATGTGATGGCCATTTGTCTCTATGTTGCTTCTCTTCTTGCATATTCAAGTAATTCATTGTGTTCCTGCTCTATCATAGGGTCCTTGAATGTTATCCTCGTATTTTTGTAGATATTCCATGCTTAATTCTCACACGTTTTTCAGTAGGACTTGATGAATCTCTTATTGAAAACATATTGAAATATGGATGATGTTTTTCCCTGGTTAACATGTCAGCAACATAATTAAGTTTACTAGGTTTATATATAATTTCAAAATCAAAATTTTGTAACTAGAGAAACCATGTCTTAATTCTAGAGATATTTTCTGCCATTAGATTTTCATTTCTAAAAATTCCTGGAATGATCTTCAAATCAATTCTTATAGTGAATTCAACAGGATTTAAGTAGATCTTGAAAGGACTAATAATTTTTAACAACAAGAATCTCTTTATGGTTGGAGGGGTAATTAAGTTCAACTCCTTTAAATGAATCAAATGCATAGCCGCATATTTCTTTAACAAATTTATTATTTTCAATGAGAACTCCACCGTAAGAGTTATTAAATATTGTTGGCAACTGTTGAAATTTTTCTTTGATTATTTGCACATCTTTTGTCATATCTTCATTCCAACTCATTGGGTTTTTATTCAACCTTTTCTAGAGAAAATATACATCTTCTACTTGGCCTCTATAAAATGGTCTAATGTAGTTTATCCTTCCAAGAAATCTTTGAAGTTGTGTCTTACCTAGTATATGGTCAGGAAAGTGAGAAAAAACTTTCAAAACATGTTCTTGTAGAATTGTATAACCTTCATTTATCTTGAAACCCAAAAAATCAATATCGGTCTTCCCAATTTCCATTTTTCTTTTTGAGATGAAAAGAACATGATGGAAAACCAACTGGTAAAATATTTGCAAATGTTTGAGATGTTGTTGCATATTCTTTGAGAAGATCAAAACATTATCTATATAGACCAATGCCCATGAATAATATATGAATATGTATTCCATTCTTTTTTGGAATTCAGATGGGGCATTATTGATGTCGAATGGAAGAACTTTCCATTGATACTATCCATGTGGGACAATAAATGCAGTCTTATATTTATCCTTTGCTTCTATCCCAATTTTATAAAATCATGATTTGAGATCAAATTTGTTGAAAATGGTACATCCTGCTACTGTTTGCAACAAACATGACTTATTAGGGAGAGGGTATCTGACAAGTTGTAAAAACTTTGTTTAGAGGTTTATAATCAAATACTAGTCTTGGATTTCCTCTTTTTATCTCTAAATGTGTTATAACTACAAAACCTTTACATTCCAAAGACTCTTAGATGGTTCAATAAGGCCTTTTCCTAAAATATATTTATTTTATTTTGCATAAAATTATGTTTCAAATGGATTCATGACTGCAGCAGAGGATTTATGTGGAATGAGATGTTTTAGGGGATCAAAAGGAAGAGTCACAAAGTATTGTTCTCTACTCCAAAATGCATTAGGGTTTTCTAAAGTATGTTATTTTTTTTGTTTTGGAAGAAATTTCATAAAGGGATTTATCTTTATGGATTTCAGCATATGCAATGCATCTTTCCATTTTAGATAATTTTGCTAAAGGAACTTGAAATGGTCTTACTTCTTTGGGAATGGTTTTTCATTTTGGGTTACTCTGGTGTGATAACATGGGCATGAGACAATTCTACCCTTTATAGTACATTTAAAGACCATATTTATAGAATCTATACATATAGGATTGACTTTGGTAATGAATTCAGAACCTAATATATAATCTTCATTGATATTATCTAGTTTGTTCATAGAAAGTGCATCTTTCTAGCCTTCAATAGTTATGGGGAAGTCTGCTACCTTACCCAAAATCTTGATAGGAGTACCCTGGATTGAAATACCACATTCATTCGTCTTTTCCTAGTAGAAGGATGGAATGGAATTTATTTTTTCCAAGTTCATCTGGAAACCTAAGTCAACCATGCAGTCTAGTTGGTATGGCTTATGCTTAGGAGGGAAAAACCAAACTTTGATATATAATTTAGGACCAGAAAATAATCCCAATGAAGGCTCTATATGTTTCTCTTATGATTTTTCTTCATCAATGTCTTCATGAAAAAAAGAATGTTGGTACTTGTGTTTTGGAGGCTGTTGTAGCACTCTGGCATTTGTTTCTTCAAAGGAGTGGTCTAATTATTTCTCTGTTACCTCCAACAAGTTCTTTAAATCCTCAATTTCTTGGATCAACTTTCTGATATTGCTTTGTTTATCTTTTATCCGTAGTCTTAGCATTCTTTATTTTTCTTTTGTGAACAATTGCATGTCTTTGTGTTGATCAGGATATTCTTTATAGAGTTTTGTTGGATTATAAGAAACTTGATTTTTCTTCAAGGGATGATATTATTTTTCTTTAACAAATTTTTCTTTGAGTTGTGCCGAGATATTTTTCTTTTCATCTTTTATATCTTGTCTTAGAACATATTGGTAGATGGGAATATCATACAATTCTTTGTCTATATCTGCAAGTCTTTGTTGCATATTTTCATATTTATTTTTCTAGACTGAAAACATCCAGAAAATATATTCTTCGGGACCCTCATACACCCCTAAATTTGGTGTATCAAAATCAGGAGAGGAGGATTCTAAGGAAAAAAATTTAACTAAAGTTGGTATATCTAATTCATAACTATCATATTCAAAGGGAAGGAAGAGAATTTCTTCTCCTGTAAGATAGTCACCTTGAGAACAAAGTTCTAGATCCACCATGCTGGATCTAATTCATATGTAAACAATGTTGCAATGCGTCCTTTCTTTTTCTTGGAAGAGAATTTTTTTTCCTAATGACCCGTTTTCCCACAAATAAAACATTTTTCTTTATCAGGAGGGGAAGACCATTTCTTGAGACAATACTTGTCTTTTCTATGCCTTTTGACTTTAGAAGACTTTTTATATTTATGTGGCTTGTCTAGGTGAAATCTTGGAGCACTAGTATAAAAGAGATTTTTCTTCTTTTTACAGCTGTAAGATTCATTAAAATGGCCATGATTATGGGGAATGCAACCCCAATCAAGCATTTGGACAATTGATTTGCAAAATCCAGAGGAAAAAATAGAAGAATGCCTTTTAAAATCCTTGGAGACTCTTTTCTCGAAACAATGTCCTTCCCAGACTTAGATTATATAGTCATGAAGTTGATCTAGTGAGAGAACTTTCAGATTAATTGTTTTGTCTTTAAGAACTTGGTCAACAACATCTAGGACATGATTTGGAAAAATTCTCAAATAATATTTGAGGAATTCTGGCTTATATGCATTTCCAAATATAATCAATAGGATTTTCATATAACAGAAGTATTGTTCATGCTTCTCAAGGTAACATAATCTTTGGGACATAAAACATGAGGCTAGGTGGTCATATTACCGCTCATCATCAGGTCCGTAAAATCGACAACCTAATGCTGAAATGAGTTGTTCATCTACATATGTTGCAGTAAGCATTTATGTTCTAGTTTCTTGTGGAAACCATCGCCACCAAGAATGATCTAGCCTAGTGAATCCTGATATAATTTGGATAGCGAGTTGTTGAGTAGTAATTGAACTATCTTGAGATCTTTTGTAGGAATTCTAATTAGCTATCAAGTTAATGTCATCTCAGATCTCAGATATCTTTTGGCAGGCTATGTTTAAGATAGGTTGTTGAGGAATTTTGGAAATTATTTTATTCATGTGCTCAATGCCAAATTGGAATTTATTTGGGGAAGAAGAAGAGGCATCTTGCATGACAATATCCATGCTCAGAAGAGTAGAAGCAAGACTAGAAGATGAATTTGCATGATTAGGAGGAGGAGATAGGAAATAAGAATTTTCTCCTTGTTTCTTAGGAGTGTGAAGCATATGAAGATAATGTTCCAGAAAAGATTTGGGCAATCGTTTAAATCCTTCGACCCATTCTTTGATTTCTTCAATTTCTTCATCCCTGGCTCTAAAATCAAAATCAGGATGATTATCTTATTCTACAACCATTAATCCAAAAGAATAACTTCTGGAAAAAGTATGTTTGTGTCCTTTGTTACTTCTTTGAGAGCAGTTTCATTGACATGCTTAAGTTGCTTGTTTAATGATTGTGTCCTTAATAGAATTGTGCCTAAAGCATCAAGTCTTTTCTCAAGATTGGCTAAGGATACATATATGGCTTGTTTTATTTATTTTGTGTCTTTTATGACATCTTGTACCAGATCCATTTTAATACTAAGAAAATTTGTTTTCTCTTATTCCTCTTTTACAATTGTCTTTAATTGTAGTATATCTAGAAAAATATCATCAATATTGGTTGTTGTTAATTGATGTTGCAAGTTACCATAATTAGCCAATTTAACTTCATTTGACACAGTTTTAGAAGAAGCTAAGGATCTATGATTCAAAAATTCCCTTTTGAAAGGAGTATCACGAAGATTTCTTCCGGGAACATATGACTTAAGACTTGAAGTTGTTGTAATTTCCATATGAGAATGGCTTCTAGGTAGGGAAAAACATGAATAAATATGAGGGCATCATTTTCTTAAGATTGTGAAGTACTTTGGTGCAAGTTGGGCAATCTTTGTGCTAACTATTGTGCTGGAGATTTGAATAAGAGGAAGTAGCACAAGGTTCTTCAAAATTGGGTTGATTTATAGTAGGATGAGCAGGTAAATGACGGTATACAAAATTAACAGAAGCATATCTAGATAATGGTGGTTTGAAATAAATTGGATCTAAATTGGAATGCATTCTAAAGGAATTACTATATATGTATCAAACATTAATAGAGTATTTACAGGAGATGGATATGACAAGAGTTTATGTTTAAGGAACAATTTCTTATATTTGACTTCCCGGGCTTTAGGATAATTAATCTGTATCCAGTCAAAAGTGATTGGAGTGTCATGTTTAGATTTATCCAACTCCACCATACTTAGTAGATGTCAACTCTGATGGACTTTATCTGTTGAAGTATCGTTTCCAAAGCCGACAATGACCATGGATTTTAGCTGAATCATTTGAGAACTAGAGTCGACTTTAAAGCCTTGTGGGAAGATGTAATCTTTAATAAGTTTATAATTATGTGGATCAGAAAGGCTTATAGAATAATTTGGAAAGATAGTGACAAAATAGGGACCTTGATGAAGGGGTCCGAGAAAACATCCTATGTTATGTGTCTATATGTATCTACTATAACACACAAAGAAGAAACATTTAAAAACAAACAAACCAAAGGAACAAGGAAAATTTTAATTGATCCAAGATGAGCATATTTGTATCCTTGTTTCTTAGCCAAATCTATTTGGTATTTGTCAAGAAAATTTATACGAATTGGTTCATCTTGATATTTGAACAATATGTCAATTAAAGAGATTGTTATCTGAGTGTGGGATTTACAGTTCCACCATTTCATTTTATTTACTTTTTCTAGTAAGATACCAGGAAGTTTCCAATCTACAGAAGGATTAATATTGTTCATTGTGATAATAGATGAGGAAGATTCAACATTATGGAAATATGATCTTCGTTCTACAAGAGAAATCATAGTATGATGATGCAGTATGCACGAGCACAGATGATACCTGAAGCTCATAATCTCCAACCTCAAATGATAAAATTAGACCTCTCATCCTTATTCATACAAACACAACCAATAAAATTGGTGATCCAAAACCTACAAGTGAAGGTAAAAGAAAAATTTTGGGGTGATAGCATGCACTCCACTATCATTATCTTGTCCCTTAACTGGTCCTTTTGGACATATGGAGACTCAAATCGACCTATGAATCTATGGACTGACAAAAAAACTAAGATCTTTACATATGTGGATTATAATATGGTAAGTACCATATTATAATATGGTAAGTGGGGAGAATGATGTATGGGATCGCCCCCTCCCCCCTACCATTGTTTTATAATATAAGAAAATGGTAAGAGGGGAAGGGGCGATGTCTGACATTGCCCTCCCCCTCCCACTCTAATTTTTTTTTTGTTTTTTGTTTTTCAATTTGATGGTTTTTTTTTATTTTTTTTATTTTTTTAAGTTTGATTTTTAATTTTTAAATTTTTTTTGGTTTCTGCTTTTTATATTAATTTTTGTCTATTACTAATTTTGGTTTTCAATTTTTTTTTTTTTAAATTATTTAAGCTTTTATTTTTAATGCTTTATGTTATTTTTTTGTTTATTTTATTTTATTTTTTATTTTTTTAAAACATTTTTCAAAAAAATATTTTTTTTAAGTGTGCTTTTTCAATTTTTTTTTTTCATTTAAATAACGTGAATTTTCATTAAACAAGGCAAGTTTTCATTTTAAAAAAGGGGTTTTTTTATTAAAAAAATAGTTTTTTATTAAAAATCAGATTTTGATAGAAAAATATGTTTTTTTTTTCTAAAAACGTGCTTCTTTCTTTTTTCAAAAAAAAAAATTAAATAGAAAAATGAGTATATTTTTCTTTATAGGAAAAAACAAAACATGTATGTGGAGTTTTTTTTTCAATTTATTTTTTAATATAAATTAAAAAAATAAAATAAAATTGATTAATAAATAAAATATCACTTTTCGATTTACAAGCTAATTTGAAGTTTTTTGTTTGTGATAGTACCAGTGATTGGGGCTACTATTTCAATTAAGACACAATTTTAACTCCAAAAATAAGAAGGGTGCTACCGATAGCATCACTTTTGGATTTGAGGGTCAATTTTTTGCAATGCAATTTTAATGGTATTGGTTGTCAAGGCAATGTTTTCAAGCAAGTCACAATTTTAACCACTCTGCAAAAAAGGAGTGCTACCGGTAACACCATTTTTTGAAATGGGGGTAAAAAATGTGACTTCTAAGAAATGAGAACTATGGAGAGTTCTCGTTAAGTTGGTAACTTTGTTAAAAAGGTTATTACTTCAGATTCAGAGTTGGTGAATCCCAGGATTTACAAAAAGAAAATAGGGTCCTTGATGTATTTGGTCATCACCGAGCCAAATATATGTTTTGTTGTGAACACCTTCAGTCAATTCATGGTGGAGCTGAGAGAGGTGCATTGGATAGCGGCGAAGCATGTGCTCAGGTACTTGAGAGGTACAATGGAGTATGGATTGAGGTAACTTAGAGGAGATGGAGTGAGGCTGTAAGGATATTCATACTCCTATTAGGAAGGGAGTGTAATAGATAGAAAGAGCATCTTGGGGTGTTTCTTTATCCTAGGATCAACAGTGAGAAGACTTATGTAGCACTCGGTTCAGCAGAGGCAGAGTACATGGCAGTGAGTATGGCTAGTTATGAATCCATTTGGCTTCAAAAATTTATTATATGTTTATTTGATCAAGAGTTGGAGCCTACGATGATATACTATGATTATCAGAGTTGTATCAAACTCTCTAAGTATCCAGTATTCCATGACAGGTCCAAGAATATAGAGATCAGATATCACTTCTGTTAGTATAGGGTTCAAAAAAAAATTGAGGCGTTGATGGTTCAGAGCAAAGTTTTAGTTTTTGAGTTGATATTGTAAGAAAGATACACCACTAGAACCAAAGCTATCAAAATATTTTTCTTTAACAGTCATTTGAACAAATGAAAAGGGTATAAAAAGAAGGAATTAGGAAGAACTTTTGCAAAAGGAGATAAATTAAGCCCCATGAGGCTTAAATGACACACACAGGAGATCATGCACAAGTTAGAAGGTATTATGTTAGTGACCAGGGGCTATGACTGAGTTCTAGCGACTAAATATTCACGCACTTCGTCAAGGGAAAAAATCGACAACCGATATTTGATCGCACCCGCTTCTCAAGATCAATGGTCTACGATGCATTTTTCATCCATAACTTGATCGAGCATTAATTTGTTTTGGGCATGCGATAGTGGTTTTGGATCCAGCTACGTGGTTTGACAATATTGGTTTCACATGATTCATTCATACGAAGAAACCACCCATGAGGCCATGTGATACCACCGGTGGTATTGTGGAAAACCATGCATAATTATCATGACTTGGTGTTGACACATAGATGTGGTGGACCTATCATGAGTAGCCATATATCCACCTGGGCATGACATGGCCTAATATCTGGATCATTCCCTAAATAATCTATCAGGATCATTCCCCCTTTCTAGGATCATAAATAATCTATCAATCTCATTCCCTCATTATCAGCAAACAAAGGGAGGAAGAGTATCTAAACCTCAAAGTCGAGAGATCATCCTAGCTCCAGTAGAAAGACAAATTATGAGACAACAACCATGGAGGCAGATAGGGATTCAAAAATGTTTGTTGTATTAGGTTGTAAACCCCCCATATCCTTTATTCTACATTGTAATTGAGCTATATTCCATCTATGTAATGTATCAATATATTAATAAAATCTTCACCAACAATTTTTGGCCCATATGTCTTGTGAATATGTATGGAGTTAGATTAATGAGATTGATTTTGAATGTATTTTGACGAATATTGATTCATACATTATTCAAATTATTCATATGTTTTCATAGTATATTTTTTGTGAATGTATTGGAGAAATCCATTGTTGAAATGTATATGATTTACATTTGAATGCATAATTGTGATAACTATTGAATTCTTTAATTCTCAGTATGTTATTCTCCATTTAAAATAATGAAAAGATTTATCTCTAGTGGATACCTTTTTTGCACTGCTTTCTTTTCACTTGAACATGCTTTCTTTATTTCTTAATTATAGTGTAGTAGAACAGAAATTTCCCATATTGGTCACAAGCAAGCCCAATCTCATTTCTAACATTAATGAGTTGTGAGGAGAGAAGAATTATGCATATCACCCTCGATAAAGAAAGGTAACCTTAAAATTCATTTATGAGTTTTGGTTCGAATGATCCTTGGCATCATTCCTCTGATAACTGAGAATATATTGAGGAATAACATCCTTAAATTTCACCATTTATAGGGATGAAATTTTGAAGTTATATTCAGTCGAGAAACTACAAATATTAGCATTGGTTCTTGAAGGTGAACAAGACTCAAACACTTGGTTGTTAATAATTCACCCAGCGACTCCACATTGGCGACTTCACTAGTAAATATGGCATCATCAAGAAGACATACCAAAGAAAAGATAGATCCTTTGTACATATTAGTGTTGTCTGATCCATAATTATTGATCTCCTCGAGAAATATTTGTGAAATATATCATACTGGAGGTAACCCTAATCTTGGAACTTTTCCTTTTATCCGTTCTGAATTAAATAGTGTTGATAGGATATCTCAAAAACCTTTAGAGGCATATTCAAGTACTCAATTTCCCAATCGACCTTTAATCAACCTCCATAACTCTCCTCTTACATTTTCCCAGTCATCTAGTAGCTCATATAGACCTTTCTTGAATAATTCAAGACCACCCTTGTCCGTTGAAGCCAATAATTTAATTCTCAAACACTTAATGATGGGTCAAGGCATGGAAAGAAGAAGCCTACCACCACCTCCACCACCTTTCAATCCATGGGTCATAGCTAGATATGGACCTCTGCATATTCCTATAAATCATCATGATCTACCAAATAATTACCTAAAACTTTTACCAAAATATGATGATGAAAAAGAAATAATAGTTGAAGAACATATGGTAGCTTTTCAAGATTTTACAGATAACCTCTTTATAAAGCATGATGATGTTTTCATGAGGCTATTTGTGAAAACCATAGAAGTAGATGTTATAAAGTGATTCATAGGGTTACCTCATGCATCTAATAACTCTTGGGGGGATTTAGAGACTGTTTTCATGCGACAATGGGGTGAAAAGAGGCATCACTTATACTATCTCATTGAGTTTGGGTCATTAAGAAAGAATCATGTTGAGACTATAGTTGACTTCAATAAGAGGTTCAATAAAATCTATAATAATATCCCAATAGACATTAAACCCTCTCAAGTTACTGCGAAGGTAACCTATGTAGGATTTTTCGAAGAATATTTTTCCATTATTCTAAGGGAGAGAATATCTACCACCCTGTTAATCATGCAAGATGATGCCATCGACATTGAGGGAAACATAATATCTTCTAGTAAAATAAAGGTTAAACTCAATCCAAATAATAAATACAAGAAGAAGAATAAATATGAAACTAGAACCTCCGGTGTTGGGAAAGAATCTCAAGAATCTAAGAGAGAGGAAATTTCTAGACTCATCATAAATTTGTCCAATAAGCTATCTAGACTTGACACTGATGGAAGTCCTCCAAATAAACCTCAAAATGAAGAAGTACATAGGAATCCTAAACAATTTAGGAGACCTTTTAACAATTTAGGAATATCCCCTTACAACTCCTATTAAAAATTAAAATGAAAATAATGTGGTTGATGACTTTGGGGATGATGAAAACATGAATTTCCAAGAAGAGTTTCATTTTATTCAAGACAATGATTAAGCTATACATTTAAATCAACATGATTATGAGAGATATCTAAATATTAAACTAGTGGTTGCAAACCAACGAGAGGATTATCGTGGTCTTACATATTCACAGTATAGAATGTTTTATGATGCATTGCAGGCTGAGTTGTATAATAAATGTGATCGCATGCCTAGACCTACAGGGTTAAGGAATGAGAATATTCCTATACCTAAGAAAACACTTTTTTCTCAACCCAAAGAGAAATAAAAAGAAGCATTCGTTGTTACAAAAAAGACCGACTCCTCAGAACAAGTTAAAGTGAAGGGAGATTCTAAAGAAATGGAAAATCTTATCCAACCTTTTAACATTGAACAAGAGTTAGGAAACATTAGTATACATGTTCCATTAGTGGAGTTGGTATGGAATCCTACATATAGGAAGAAAATTGAGAAAGTCATAAATGGATTTGATTCTAATAATCATCATGACACCTTAAATATTCATGATGAGTTTCCAACTATCATGTTTGAGCCCCATGTTGACAGTTACTAAAGAAGAATTTGTTGCACATTTTTACATCACTTTGAACATTCATGGTAAATTGCTCCACAACTGCATGTTGGATTCAGGAGCCTGTCATAACCTTATTCCTAAATCAGCCACAGAACATTTGGGACTATAAATAACCCAACCATATCATGACCTATACTCATTTGACTCAAGAAACGTTAGGTGTGAGGGAATGATTAAGGACTTGGTTCTCACTTTAGCATAGCTCCTTGTCAAAAGTATCATGATGGATGTAGTGGTAGAAAATGTGAAGAAAATTGAGGTACTATGAGGATTCCAAATTTGTTATGTCCTTGACCAAAATTTAGCTCTAAGTTTCAATTTCCAAAATTGTCCTTTTCTACATTTTAGGACAACAAACAGTTTAGTAACTTTCTTCCCATAATTTTTATTGGTTAAGTGTTCTTTGAGGTGCCCTTGCAATTGTTTTTGAGTCGGTGGTTATCACATGCAATATATATCAAAACAAGTAACACTCTTCTAAATATTTAC
>SNQJ01S0023198.1:40937-53087 GCA_010110895.2 Picea sitchensis | reverse complement strand
ATAAAAAAAGTAATACAATATTATGGAACATGTATACAAATAAATCTCCTCTCAATTCTTGACAAAGGAACCAATATGAAATGTACCCAAGCTTAGTGTGCCTCTTCCCTTGTTTCCAAACTCGCTCAAGTGATGCGCCCTTGACCTTTATTGCTCTGAAGAAGAATCTCTTACACCAAAATGTGCTCTTATGTGATACCTATCCAATGAGACCAACAAATCAACAATCCCTCAAGTCTATCTCATGCCTGCTAGGTGTGCGCCCTCCTCCAAGCAGATGTGATCAGTACAAATAAATAGTGGTCCAAGCTCCCAATGCTCCTCCATGAATAAAAGTGCCCAATATGACCTATTCCATAGCTTCCAACCTCATCCTCATTCCCCCTCTCAAACTCTCCAAGTGAACATTAGGGTGAATGAGCCTCTCTTTGCCCCTTCCGCCCTCCTTGAGAAATACATAAGGAAACCTAAAATTGGATGGCTAAGATCATCCCAATCCATCCCTAATAAATGGTTGAGATCATCCCACAATAATCTCACTCACAAACCCACTTTGGGTTGAGTTCCCTAAGTTCACGTTTTGTCTCCTAATTCACCCACAAAGTGAATTAATAGTCACTTTAGGCTAAAATGACCAAATTTCACTTTTGACTTAAATATCCTAAGTCAAAGTGAAATTATATTATGACCCAAGGTGGGCATATATATGGATAAATGTATATGATATGACCCCAAGGGGGGGAATATATGGGCATAAATGTACATGTAATGTGTAAATACATATGTAATAGGGTCGGCCTAGTGACAAAGGGGCCTCACGTGCAAGTATGAAAAGCTATATATAAGAGATCATGTATTCATTATTGATAGGTGAATTGTGAAGTATGAAAGGTATAAGGTTATTTGGAAGGGGTTCCCCTATTCTTTAAGGAGTTATTGTGTAACATATCTATATTGCAGTTGTGCATATGGGGCATCCTAATTTTGTAGATACTCCCTGTGTAAGATATGGTATCTGACTAGTCATATTAACTAGTCTCAAACAAGTGTTCCGGGTAAAACGGTGGTATCTTCTTCAATGAATATCCAAATTAAGTGAAGCCAGTTGAATTGGATATTGGATAGTCTATATTATTTCCGGTGCAAGTTTTAGAATCAAATATCATATATTGTCATCTTGGAACTCTTTACAAGTATGCTCTCCTAGAAGGGACAGAACTTCACCAAGGTGTGGGGAAGTTACCATAACTTCTACTTGGCACATCCAATTTTGGTTAGACCTATGGCATTGCAAAAAAGAAATTTAAGAATACTACAGGTCACAATTTTAGACTAAGAAGGGATGAAATTGTAAAGATACGTCATAAGTAATGTTGACCAGGAGGACAGACTTCAAATCAAGGTTTCAAAGGTATGTTCACTTAAAATATCATAACTTTTGATTGAAATGTCTGATTGAGATGATTCAAAATCCATTGGAAAGATAACACATAGAAGAGAATATTTGAAAAAGTATTACAACTATTTGATATCTTTATCCTTAATATTTTGAGGTTTTTATTTAAGGGTTGGGATTAGACCTCAATTAAGAATCAATGGAAATACCTAAATTTACAGGAGATGAAGATGAAGATGAAATCAATCCTATGGAATGGTTGAGGTTGGTAAAAGAATATAATATGAATCCTTCGAAGGCAAGAAATTATTTTTTTGATGAATCTTGGAAGTGGTGGATGAGTGTTGATCAAAATACTAAATGGCACTACACATGGGAAGAATTTGAAAAAATATTCTTAGATAAATGGATTAGGGATACAAAAATGGAGGAATTGTATAGAATTCAAGATGAATTATGTAATACCCCAATGTCGAGCCCATGTGAAATGTAATGATGTTTGTAGTCTCGTGAGCCAATTAATTATAAGCTAGTAGGATTATGTGTTTATTAGGCTGAAGAGCCTAGATGCTAAGGTCAGTGGGCCTGATTTTTGTATATGTAATTATGCAGATTATTAATAAAATACATAGTTGGATGTAGACCGACCACGAAGAAAGATTTATGGGGGATTAAGCTCCACTGGGTAGGGAAAGGAATGGGGTTGAGAGGCTAGGAAAGAGGGGCTAAGTTTGAGGGCTTAACCCAAGGGAATATTATAATGTATTCATCAAAAGTACTAAAGTTAGGAAAATAAATCCAGTTATCCTAAGATCCTTTGAGGAGAGGAACAAACTCCAAGTGGAGAGGAGCGTGCTCCTGGAGTGCCAAGTGTCACCCAGGACACATGAATATTTATGTGGGAATTTCCACCTTTGTTGGGTGTTCACAAACCATTCGAGGCCACCTTCCTGAGGAGTTCTCTCTCACCATTGCATCTCTCTCACAATTCTGCAAGATGACCATTCTCACCATTTTTCTTGCTCGATCTCAACATCCGAACCAGTTTGGCCACTTATTTTCCCACGAGTTCATCCTCATCATGTTGGCCATACCTTGTGCAGTTCACACATGCATTCAAAAAGTATGAAGCTAGAGTCATTTCCTCCTTGGTGAACCTTTGTAAATTGTTGAGTCGTCCCCTTTCCTTACCCGAGTTTTGGTGGTTGTGGATTGAAGAGGCAGGTTGTCAGGCCTGTGGTTGAAGAAGCAGGTTGTCAGGCATGTGAGAAACTCTCTCTAGGTGAGAGATTTTGTTGGGAAGTGATTTCTCTTGGAGGGAGTCCAATTCCAGCTACGAAGCTCTGATAATTCATGATCCAGCTTGTTGTTGAAGCCTTCGAATGGAAGTGGAGCAGTTGATGAATTGTGGAATAATGAAGGTGCATATTCTCAGGGTGGGATAGGCATGTGGGGAATGAGAGTCTGTGAGAAGTGGGCGTAAGTAGGCTCCTTGGAGAGAATCCTTCCAGTTTCACAATGCAGTTTCCTATAGCCTCGGCCTAGGTCTAGGATTCCTTTTCCCTGGGTGGAGTTTAGTCCCAGCTCGGGGGTGACCCACTGTTGAGCGTGATGAGCAGTGTGGTCTAAAGCTGGGAGGTTCGTGGAAGGTATGCATGCAGTTGTTGGTCATTTATTAAAAGATAAGTACCAAATCTTGTTATTTGTATGATGTGTATTGTGTACATGTGTTATAATGTTATCTGAATTGTCTGTGTTTATTGCATGTATGTGTTATGTTCTGCAACAAATTTCGGGTGCTAGCCCCTTTTTCTTCAGCCCTTGGCTCGCATGGTCACATGCGAGCNAAAAAAGGAATGCTACCGGTAGCACCATTTTTTGAAATGGGGGTAAAAAATGCGACCTCTAAGAAATGAGAACTATGGAGAGTTCTCGTTAAGTTGGTAACTTTGTTAAAAAGGTTATTACTTCAGATTCGGAGTTGGTGAATCCTAGGATTTACAAAAAGCAAATAGGGTCCTTGATGTATTTGGTCATCACCGAGCCAAATATATGTTTTGTTGTGAACACCTTCAGTCAATTCATGGTGGAGCTGAGAGAGGTGCATTGGATAGCATCGAAGCATGTGCTCAGGTACTTGAGAGGTACAATGGAGTATGGATTGAGGTAACTTAGAGGAGATGGAGTGAGGCTGCAAGGATATTCATACTCATATTAGGAAGGGAGTGTAATAGATAGAAAGAGCATCTCGGGGTGTTTCTTTATCCTAGGATCAACAGTGAGAAGACTTATGTAGCACTCGGTTCAGCAGAGGCAGAGTACATGGCAGTGAGTATGGCTAGTTGTGAATCCATTTGGCTTCACAAATTTATTAAATGTTTATTTGATCAAGAGTTGGAGCCTACGATGATATACTATGATTATCAGAGTTGTATCAAACTCTCTAAGTATCCAGTTTTCCATGATAGGTCCAAGAATATAGAGATCAGATATCACTTATGTTAGTACAGGATTCAAAAAAAAATTGAGGCACTGATGGTTCAGAGCAAAGTTTTAGTTTTTGAGTTGATATTGTAAGAAAGATACACCACTAGAACCAAAGCTATCAAAATATTTTTCTTTAAGAGTCATTTGAACAAATGAAAAGGGTATAAAAAGAAGGAATTAGGTAGAACTTTTGCAAAAGGAGATAAATTAAGCCCCATGAGGCTTAAATGACACACACAGGAGATCATGCATGAGTTATAAGGTATTATGTTAGTGACTAGGGGCTACGACTGAGTTCTAGCGACTAAATATTCATGCACTTCGTCAAGGGAAAAAATCGACAACCGAGATTTGATCGCACCCGGTTCTCAAGATCAACGGTCTACGATGCATTTTTCATCCATAACTTGATCGAGTGTTAATTTGTTTTGGGCATGCGATAGTGGTTTTGGATCTCACTACGTGGTTTGACAATATTGGTTTCACATGATTCATTCATATGAAGAAACCACCCATGAGGCCATGCGATACCACCGGTGGTATTGTGGAAAACCATGCATAATTATCATGGCTTGGTGTTGACACATAGATGTGGCGGACCTATCATGAGTAGCCATATGTCCACCTGGGCATGACATGGCCTAATATCTGGATCATTCCCTAAATAATCTATCAGGATCATTCCCCCTTTCTAGGATCATAAATAATCTATGAATCTCATTCCCTCATTATTAGCAAACAAAGGGAGGAAGAGTATCTAAACCTCAAAGTCGAGAGATCATCCCAACTCTAGTAGAAAGACAAATTATGAGACAACAACCATGGAGGCAGATAGGGATTCAAAAATGTTTGTTGTATTAAGTTGTAAACCCCCCATATCCTTTATTCTACATTGTAATTGAGCTATATTCCATCTATGTAATGTATCAGATTATTAATAAAAGATTCACCAACAATTTTTGTCCCATATGTCTTGTGAATATGTATGGAGTTAGATTAATGAGATTGATTTTTAATGTATTTTGACGAATATTAATTCATACATTATTCAAATTATTCATATGTTTTCATAGTATATTTTTTGTGAATGTATTGGAGAAATCCATTATTGAAATGTATACGATTTACATTTGAATGCATAATTGTGATAACTATTGAATTCTTTAATTCTCAGTATGTTATTCTCCATTTAAAATCATGAAAAGATTTATCTCTAGTGGATACCTTTTCTGTGCTGCTTTCTTTTCACTTGAACATGCTTTCTTTATTTCTTAATTATAGTGTAGTAGAACAGAAATTTCCCATATTGGTCACAAGCAAACCCAGTAATCTCATTTCTAACATTAATGAGTTGTGAGGAGAGAAGAATTATGCATATAACCCTTGATAAAGAAAGGTAACCTTAAAATTCATTTATGAGTTTTGGTTCGAATGATCCTTGGCATCATTCCTCTGATAACTGAGAACATATTGAGGAATAACATCCTTAAATTTCACCATTTATAGGGATGAAATTTTGAAGTTATATTCAGTCGGGAAACTACAAATATTAGCATTAGTTCTTGAAGGTGAACAAGACTCAAACACTTGGTTGTTAATAATTCACCCAGCGACTCCACATTGGCGACTTCAATAGTAAATATGGCATCATCAAGAAGACATACCAAAGAAAAGATAGATCCTTTGTACATATTAGTGTTGTCTGATCCAGAATTATTGATCTCCTGGAGAAATATTTGTGAAATATATCATACTGGAGGTAACCCTAATCTTGGAACTTTTCCTTTTATCAGTTCTGAATTAAATAGTGTTGATAGGATATCTCAAAAACCTTTAGAGGCATATTCAAGTACTCAATTTCCCAATCGACCTTTAATCAGCCTCCATAATTCTCCTCTTACATTTCCCCAGTCATCTAGTAGCTCATATAGACCTTTCTTGAATAATTCAAGACCACCCTTGTCCATTGAAGCCAATAATTTAATTCTCAAACACTTAATGATGGGTCAAGTCATGGAAAGCAGAAGCCTACCACCACCTCCACCACCTTTCAATCCATGGGTCACGGCTAGATATGGACCTCTGCATATTCCTATAAATCCTCATGATCTACCAAATAATTACCTGAAACTTCTACCAAAATATGATGATGAAAAAGAAATAATAGTTGAAGAACATATGGTAGCTTTTCAAGATTTTACAGATAACCTCTTTATAAAGCATGATGATGTTTTCATGAGGCTATTTGTGAAAACCATAAAACTATATGTTATAAAGTGACTCATAGGGTTACCCCATGCATCTAATAACTCTTGGGGGGGTTTAGAGACTGTTTTCATGCGACAATGGGGTGAAAAGAGGCATCACTTATACTATCTCATTGAGTTTGGTTCATTAAGAAAGAATCATGTTGAGACTATAGTTGACTTCAATAAGAGGTTCAATAAAATCTATAATAATATCCCAATAGACATTAAACCCTCTCAAGTTACTGCGAAGGTAACCTATGCAGGATCTTTTGAAGAATATTTTTCCATTATTCTAAGGGAGAGAATATCTACCACCCTGTTAATCATGCAAGATGATGCCATTGACATTGAGGGAAACATGGTATCTTCTAGTAAAATAAAGTTTAAACTCAATCCAAATAATAAAAACAAGAAGAAGAATAAATATGAAACTAGAACCTCTGGTGTTGGGAAAGAATCTCAATAATCTAAGAGAGAGGAAATTTCTAGGCTCATCATAAATTTGTCCAATAAGCTATCTAGACTTGACACTGATGGAACTCCTCCAAATAAACCTCAAAATGAAGAAGTACATAGGAATCCTAAACAATTTAGGAGACCTTTTAACAATTTAGGAATATCCCCTTACAACTCCTATTAAAAATTAAAATGAAAATAATGTGGTTGATGACCTTGGGGATGATGAAAACATGAATTTCCAAGAAGAGTTTCATTTGATTCAAGACAATGATTAAGCTATACATTTAAATAAACATGATTATGAGAGATATCTAAATATTAAACCGGTGGTTGCAAACCAACAAGAGGATTATCGTGGTCTTACATATTCATAGTATAGAATGTTTTATGATGCATTGCAAGCTGAGTTGTATAATAAATGTGACCGCATGCCTAGACCTACAGGGTTAAGGAATGAGAATATTCCTATACCCAAGAAAACACATTTTTCTAAACCCAAAGATAAATAAAAAGAAGCATTCGTTGTTACAAAAAAGACCGACTCCTCAGAACAAGTTAAAGTGAAGGGAGATTCTAAAGAAATGGAAAATCGTATCCAACCTTTTAACATTGAACAAGAGTTAGGAAACATTAGTATACATGTTCCATTAGTGGAGTTGGTAAAGAATCCTACATATAGGAAGAAAATTGAGAAAGTCATAAATGGATTTGATTCTAATAATCATCATGACACCTTAAATATTCATGATGAGTTTCCAACTATCGCGTTTGAGCCCCATGTTGACAGTTACTAAAGAAGAATTTGTTGCACATTTTTGCATCACTTTGAACATTCATGGTAAACTTCTCCACAACTGCATGTTGGATTCAGGAGCCTCTCATAACCTTATTCCTAAATCATCCACAGAACATTTGGGACTGGAAATAACCCGACCATATCATGACCTATACTCATTTGACTCAAGAAACGTTAGGTGTGAGGGAATGATTAAGGACTTGGTTCTCACTTTAGCATAGCTCCCTATCAAAAGTATCATGATGAATGTAGTGGTAGAAAATGTGAAGAAAATTGAGGTACTATGAGGCTTCCAAATTTGTTATGTCATTGACCAAAATTTAGCTCTAAGTTTCAATTTCCAAAATTGTCCTTTTCTGCATTTTAGGACAGCAAACAGTTTAGTAACTTTCTTCCCATAATTTTTATTGGTTAAGTGTTCTTTGAGGTGCCCTTGCAAGTGTTTTTGAGTCGGTGGTTATCACATGCAATATATATCAAAACAAGTAACACTCTTCTAAATATTTACAACACAAATAAGTTAATCTAAACTCTAAGCATGCATGAAATGAACACAAGTGGTTTTGGTCAACATGTCCTTGGATAACCCCCCCCCTTTGGCGGGGGTGAGGTGGGAAACAAGTTTGGAATGGAAGTATATATAAGTGGTGTCTAAATAATGAGATAAAAAAAGTAATACAATATTATGGAACATGTATACAAATAAATCTCCTCTCAATTCTTGCCAAAGGAACCAAGATGAAATGTACCCAAGCTTAGTGTGCCTCTTCCCTTGTTTCCAAACTCGCTCAAGTGATGCGTCCTTGACCTTTATTGCTCTGAAGAAGAATATATTACACCAAAATGTGCTCTTATGTGATACCTATCCAATGATACCAACAAATCAACAATCCCTCAAGTCTATCTCAAGCATGCTAGGTGTGCACCCTCCTCTTATAGTGTGCCCTCCTCCAAGCAGATGTGATCACCACAAATAAATAGTGGTCCAAGCTCCCAAAGCTCCTCCATGAATAAAAGTGCCCAATATGACCTCTTACATAGATTCCAACCTCATCCTCATTCTCTCTCTCAAACTCTCCAAGTGAACATTAGGGTGAATGAGCCTCTCTTTTCCCCTTCTGCCCTCCTTGAGAAATCCATAAGGAAACCTAAAATTGGATGGCTAGGATCATCCCAATCCATCACTAATAAATGGTTGAGATCATCCCAAAATAATATCACTCACAAAACCACTTTGGGTTGAGTTCCCTAAGTTCATGTTTTGTCTCCTAATTCACCCACAAAGTGAAATAGTAGTCACTTTAGGCTAAAATGACCAAATTTCACTTTTGACTTAAATATCCTAAGTCAAAGTGAAATTATATTATGACCCAAGGTGGGCATATATATGGATAAATGTATATGATATGACCCCAAGGGAGGGCATATATGGGCATAAATTTACATGTAATGTGTAAATACATATGTAATAGGGTCGGCCTAGTGACCAAGGGGCCTCACGTGCAAGTGTGAAAAGCTATATATAAGAGATAATTTATTCATTATTGATAGGTGAATTGTGAAGTATGAAAGGTATAAGGTTATTTGGAGGGGGTTCCCCTATTCTTTAAGGAGTTATTGTGTAACATATCTATATTGTAGTTGTGCATCTGGGGCATCCTAATTTTGTAGATACTCCCTGTGTAAGATATGGTATCTGACTAGTCATAGTAACTAGTCTCAAACAGGTGTTCCGGGTAAAATGGTGATATCTTCTTCAATGAGTATCCAAATTAAGTGAAACCAGTTACATTGGATATTGGATAGTCTATATTATTTCCGGTGCAAGTTTCAGAATCAAATATCATATATTGTCATCTTGGAACTCTTTACAAGTACACTCTCCTAGAAGGGATAGAACTTCACCAAGGTGTGGGGAAGTTACCATAACTTCTACTTGGCACATCCAATTTTGGTTAGACCTATGGAATTGTAGAAAAAAAATTTAAGAGTACTACAGGTCACAATTTTAGACTAAGAAGGGATGAAATTGTAGAGATACGTCATAAGTAATGTTGACCAGGAGGACAGACTCCAAATGAAGGTTTCAAAGGTATGTTCACTTAAAGTATCATAAATTTTGATTGAAATGTTTGATTGAGATGATTCAAAATCCATTGGAAAGATAATACATAGAAGAGAATATTGGAAAAAGTATTACAACTATTTGATATCTTTATCCTTAATATTTTGAGGTTTTTATTTGAGGGTTGGGATTAGACTTCAATTAAGAATCAATGGAAATACCTAAATTTACAGGAGATGAAGATGAAGATGAAATCAATCCTATGGAATGGTTGAGGTTGGTAAAAGAATATAATATGAATCTTTCGAAGGCAAGAAATTATTTTTTTGATGAATCTTGGAAGTGGTGGATGAGTGTTGATCAAAATACTAAATGGCACTACACATGGGAAGAATTTGAAAAAATCTTCTCAGATAAATGGATTAGGGATACAAAAATGGAGGAATTGTATAGAATTCAATATGAATTATGTAATACCCCAATGTCGATCCCCTGTGAAATGTAATGATGTTTGTAGTCTCGTGAGCCAAGTAATTATAAGCTAGTAGGATCATGTGTTTATTAGGCCGAAGAGCCTACATGCTAAGGTCAGTGGGCCTGATTTTTGTATATGTAATTATGTAGATTATTAATAAAATACATCGTTGGATGTAGACCGACCATGAAGAAATATTTATGGAGGACTAAGCTCCACTGGGTAGGGAAAGGAATGGGGTTGAGAGGCTAGGAAAGAGGCGCTAAGTTTGAGGGCTTAACCGAAGGGAATATTATAATGTATTCATCAAAAGTACTAAAGTCAGGAAAATAAATCCAGTTATCCTAAGATCCTTTGAGGAGAGGAACAAACTCCAAGTGGAGAGGAGCGTGCTCCTGGAGAGCCAAATGTCACCCAGGACACATGAATATTTATGTGGGAAGTTCCACCTTTTTTGGGTGTTCACAAACCATTCAAGGCCACCTTCCTGAGGAGTTCTCTCTCACCATTGTAGCTCTCTCACGATTCTGCAGGCTGACCATTCTCACCATTTTTCCTGCTCGCTCTCAACATACGGACTAGTCTGGCCGCTTAGTTTCCCACGAGTTCATCCTCATCATGTTGGCCATACCTTGTGTAGTTTACGCATGCATCCAAAAAGTATGAAGCCAGAGTCATTTCCTCCTTGGTGAACCTCTGTAAATTGTTGATTTGTCCCCTTTCCTTACCCAAGTTTTGGTGGTTATGGATTGAAGAGGCGGGTTGTCAGGCCCGTGGTTGAAGAAGCAGGTTGTCAGGCCTGTGAGAAACTCTCTCTAGGTGAGAGATTTTGTTGGGAAGTTATTTCTTCTGGAGGGAGTCCAATTCCAGCTACGGAGCTCTGATAATTCATGATCCAACCTGTTGTTGAAGCCTTGGAATGGAAGTGGAGTAGTTGATGGATTGTGGAACAATGAAGGTGAATATTCCCGGGGTGGGACAAGCATGTGGGGAATGAGAGTCTGTGAGCAGTGGGCGTAAGTAGGCTCCTTGGAGAGAATCCTTCCAGTTGCACAATGCAGTTTCATGTAGCCTCGGCCTAGGTCTAGGATTCATTTTCCCTAGGTGGAGTTTAGTCCCAGCTCGGGGGTGACCTGTTGTTGAGCGTGATGAGCAGTGTGGTCTAAGGCTGGGAGGTTCGTGGAAGGTCTGCATGCAGTTGTTGGTCATTTATTAAAAGATAAGTACCAAATCTTGTTATTTGTATGATGTGTATTGTGTACATGTCTTATAATGTTATATGAATTGTCTGTGTTTATTGCATGTATGTGTTATTGTCACTTCCACATGAATATGTATATGAATAGAATGTTGTGTCTGTTTAAAATTACATCATATATACATATGTGTGTGTGTGTGTGTGTGTGTGTGTGTGTGTGTGTGTGTGTGTGTGTGTGTGTATGTATATCATAGTGTTAATTGCAATAGCATGGCTTGACTTGGTTGGTTCACGACATCACAAAATGGTATCAGAGCTAAGAGAGATGTCCAAGAAGTGGCATTGCTCGGCCTATTGGTGGCTGGGGACATCACAAAATGGTATCAGAGCCATGGTTTCAACACTGATTCTAGATGGGCCATGTTAGTGGAAGCTGAAGCAAAGGTTTCAGAAGGGAATTGTTGTCCAAATGTGATGCAGGAGCATCTCTCCATGCCAACCAGTCAACCACATCAGCGCACACTCATTCATGTGCTGAAAAGGAGGCGCAGCCTCATTTTGAATTTGTATTGAATGTAATTTAATGTGCTTAGGCTGTTGAGCCAGGAAAGCCATCCCTTTGCGCAGGCATTAGATAGGATCGGCCTTTATTATAGATCGGTTGAGATCTAGTTCTGAATAGCAGACTAGACAGCCATTGATTGTTAATTAATTAGGGTAGGTAAATCCTGGAGGGAAGCGCTGAGAGCACCTCAGGTAAAAGAGATCTGAGATCTCATTTTTAGATATAGAATGGTTGAGTTGAAGAGCCAAGGAGAGCTCAGGAACACCATTGTAAAAATTCAGGCATTTGCCATTATTTAATACAAACAGCAGTTTTCTTGCACATGTTCTGTCACTATATGCATGTCTGTGAGTGTTTATTATATGCTATATGTGTGTGTTGTTATCATGCCATTACAGGGAGTTTGTTTGATTTCAGGTTTGAGAGGTCTTTGAGGTTTCATGCCCTGAGGGCGTGACAG
>SNQJ01S0023198.1:16851-27169 GCA_010110895.2 Picea sitchensis | reverse complement strand
ACCCACTTCAGCCTTCCTGGGCTCTCTAAAGGATGGTTGTCCCTGAGGACTATTTCTAAAAAAGGGAGGCTTGTTTCCCTTCTACCTCTGCTCTTTCCTGAACTTCTTTTGATCATCCCAAGCCTTCCGAAAAGTAGGCCTTTCTCTTTGCTATTCATATAATCATTTTCCCCTTCTTATTGTTTCTTCCATAGTCTTAGGATCATCATACTGAGTCTCATCACCGATGGAAGGTGGCAGTCCACTTAGATACCTCTAAATCTTGACAGTCTCATCTTTGACGTATGGAACATACTTCAGTAGTTACAAGAAACTTCGTTCGTACTCATCAATGGTCATGATGCCTATCTTGAGTTCAAAGAACTCCTTCATCTTTCTGTCATAATATATTTTGGTCAGGTATTTCTTCTCGAAATACCTCTTAAACTCATTCCAAGTGATATCTTTCTCTCTGATGTGCTGCACTTGCACAAACTGATCCCACCACATGGATGTTTTTCCTTTTAGTTGGTACATCACAATTCTTCCTTTTGCATGAATGGAGTAGTTCTACAGTTGGAAATATTTCTTCATGCCAAGAAACCATGTCTCGGCATATTCCTCCTTCTTATGTTCTCCATCAAACGTTAGAGGCTTGATCTTGTTCATCTCCCCTTTCAATTCATCCTTTCCAGATTTTCAGTGTTTTCTAGTAGGGGACGGGCTTGAACTACTGTGTGTTTCCCTGCCAGAATGCTTTGGGGAGAGATGGTAATGTCTACTACCACTCCTCGGTCTCCTTCTCCTCTCAAGGGTTCTGAAACTTCTTGATTTTCTTGTGTCACTCTCTTTTTCCAATTTCTTTTCTATTCTTTCCAAGATCTTCAACATTTTTAAGTTGAATTCACCCTGCCAATCCCTAATTTTCATGAGTTTTCGGCTATCAACTCGGCAAGCCTGGGCATATTTCTACAATCTTTCAATGAGTTTCATCATATGTCCTTCCTTATCCATCTCTTTTCCATGCCCATTAGAGTTTGTTCCTTCGACTCCCAGGTTTACATTCCTTCCTACCCTTTCGTCCTCTGTTTCGAAGGCAATCTACACCTCTTCCAATTCCATACTCGACGTCGATTTTCATTTGTCCTGACACTCGTTGAACTCTGCACACACAACGTGCAGTCAACCAAAGTTTGTCAGGCCTTAACCCTTACAAAATCTCAATATTCATAAATCAACGTGAGTGAGAAAACGTTTTAACTTCACAAAGTTTTCTGAGCTCTGACGACTCTGCAATTTTGGGACTTCGGAACTTTGGGTTTTCGGTACCCGGGAGTTCACTATGCAGTGACTCCTAACTTATTGTCGCTACAATCCCCGAAATCCGATACATGGTTTCTTGTACGGGATCTAACGATCCTCAATGAGTTGGATCTAATGGTCCAGATCTTTTCGGAATTTCGTGAATCGGAAGTTCACAATGCAACGAGTCCTAATCTTTGTCACCTCAATCCCTGAATTCCAAAAATTTAGTTTCCTTGCTCTCCGGGCCCACAGCACATCTGTTGCCCTTAAAATCTGCATGGTTCTTCCGTCTCCGAAGATGTCGGGACTTTGGGACTTCGGGTTTTGGGGTTTCGTTTCTGAAGACTCCCAGACTTGCCTTCCTTTCCAACCTCCGACTTCCGAAATTCCGATTTACTTTATCCTTCGGGCCCACACGACACAACTGTCTCCACATCTACAATGGGGAGTGGAACCCTTCGGTGGGTCCATGTCACCTATGATGACTTCATCGGGTCCCACCACTCTCGCTTGTCTACTCGACTTACTGGCACATGGTACACCCATGTGTCCACGTCTGTTCAAAAGGAAAAATCCAACGGTTAGAATTTTCTCAGATCTACGACACAGATCTTTTCAGTGTTCCAAGGTTTTGGGCATTGGGAGTTCGTGCACCCCACATCTCGAACTTCCATCTGTCAAAATCCTGAAATTACGGTTTACTCCTCCATTGAATCGGACAGTCAACTCCCTTCCTACGATCTATGGTGTAGATCATTTCAGGATTTCGGGTTTCGAGTTTCGAAGGTGTTCACCTTCCTCACTTCCCATATCCTGACTTTGCGAAATCTAAAAGGTTTTCACGACTAACTCGAGTGCGACTCCACGAGATCTAACGGTCGAGCCTTCCTCCCAGATCTATAACATGGATCTTCTCAAGTTTTCAAAAGTTCGCGTATCGCGATTCCCACGCTCCTATGCAACTCAAAAGGGTTTTTTTAACCCTGCGCATGTTTTCCTGATCTGATGGTCATGAGGGTTCACTACTTCCCTCCCGAATAGATCCTAAGGCTCCAGCACTGCTGGTGTGGATTGCTCTCTCCCTGTGGCCATATACCACACCAGCTGCAGTTTCACAACACCGCTATACCTCCTAAGCTTATAGGCACGATCAAGTAACTCCTTGACACTCCAGACCATACTAGGGTCCGAAATTGGTCCTCCAGACACAATTTCTCCTCTCACCCTTGGTCCAAAGACCACTCAACTGGCCAATCTAGGCTCAGTGTCAAAACCTTGGCTCTGATACCAAATTGTAACACCACTTTGTGTACTTCGCGGAATAACAATACTATAACATTTAATTATATAACAACGTGCATTTAAGAAATGAAACAAATTTAGAGCTCTGAGCAAGTCTTAAAAATTACTGGTGTCATAATTTTAAAGATGGCATTAGCATTAATTCATATGCATAGAAAAATACATGATAATTATAATACACAAAGATACAGAAACATAATTAAAGAATCATCCGGTACTTATCTTAGAATCAGTGGTAGTTCCACCAACCAAGTGCAAGCCTTCCATGAACCTCCTATCCTTAGACCACACTGCTCGTCAGCTCAACAATGGGTCACCCCCGAGATGGGACTAAGCTCCATCCCAAGGCAAGGAATCCTAGGCTGGGCTAAGGCTACAGGGAAAAAACACAGTCACAAGGAAGGCATTCTCTCCCAGGAACCACTCATGCTCACTGCCCACAAACTCTCCTTCCCCACATGCCTGTTCCACCCTAGGAGTATACACCTTCTTTTTCACCTAGACAGTCCTTCGGCTGCTAACCTTCCTTGCCTTGAGTTACAGCAACAGGCCGGACCAGAAGTCTCTGAGCTCTGTGGCAGCTACAAGGTTCCTTCCAGGAGTTCTCTCTTTCCCCTGTGCACTCTCTCACCTATAGAGAATTTCTCACAGGCCAACAACCTGTTCTTCCAACCTCAAACACCTCTCTCACCTGGAGAGAGTGTTGTACAACTGGCCAACAAGCCCCACGTAGTCCAGCACTGCGTGGCCACAACAACCAATGGGGAAAACAGACATGGGCTTTCCAACGGCTCAACAATGACAAAATGATCTCACGGTTATGGCTTTGGGACAAAGATTCCACACACAGGCTCGATCTGTTCAGACGGAGGATGTCTTCGCTTTTCCAGAAATCAACACAGACTATTTCCCCGCCCCCCCCTGGGTTCCAGAATTTCACGAGGTCTCTTCCGAGGTTGGATTGGATGTTCGGTTCAGAAGGTCAGGTCGAATGGAGGAGCACCCCCATCACGACTCATTTTAGTCCTTTATTTTCATGGTCCAGGGTTGACATTTGTCACCCATGCAACTGCATGCGTTCCTTCAACATGCGTTCCTTCCCTTTGGCAGCTGCTTGTCCTTCCAAAAGAACTTAGGATAAGACATATTATTCACATGTCTCTTGGAATAATATTAAATTATTATTCCCAAGGCTTAAGCCCCCTAGGCTTAACACTTATCCCCTTTTCCCACCTTCCAGCCCCTAATCCCTTGCCCTCTCTATGGATGCTATACCCCCATCACTCATTCATTGTGTCAGCCTGCACGTGGTGGTGTTTATATTTTATTAATGTGTTGCATACATACAAGTAAAAAATCAGGCTCTTGGCCTACAAACCTTAGGCTCTCTGGCCTAACAATCACATAAGCCCACCGACTTATACAAACTTGGCTCACCATCCTATAACACATATTTACAATTCATTTCATAAACCAGATTTACAAAGGGCTCGGCCTTGGGGACACTACAGTTTCCCTACACAATTTTTGGGCAAGACCATCTTACTCATTAGTGTCCTTAGAAAGATGAGATCAATCAATTTTTGGAACAGCAACGCCCCCCCAGCAGCCTATTGTCTTAACCCATCCTTTCCCCACTCAACCTCAAAATATGGTTTCCACAAATATTTCCCCTCCACAAAGGGGCATGGAAGGTACCCCTCACCTTGATGGATCTTCCTCGAATGCTTCCATTTTTATGTGTGTCCAAATAGTCAATTTTCAAACTTGGGCCAAAAACTATGAAATTTCTAAGCATTACCATGTTGTGCCCAAAGTAGCATATTCTTCCCATCCCGGTGGCTCTTTTCATATTGAGAATCCATATTTTGATACATTACTTCACCCCTCCCCAAAAGAAAATTATTCGATCCACGACGCATAATCTAAACACTCGATCCTCCCTCAAGTACAGTATTTTCAAAGACTTGGCTCAAACACCATGTTCCATGTATGTTCTTTATCCCTCTAAGTTGACTTTGATGACCTTTGATTCTTCTCAGGTTACTCATATTCTCTCCCATCAATTATCCTTTCAAATCAAAGTGTGAATGATGGGTAAAACATCCTCAGAATAGAGGTTGATGAAGGAGCCTCGACTTGCATCATGTTTATTTATTGTTGGAAGGACCTTGGATCTCCTAAGCTCAATATGTCTACCACACTATTGAAATCATTTGATAGACAGATGTTCTAGCCTCATGGAATAATCATTGCATTACCCATCGATTTAGGTGGTAAGACTGCCTGGTCCAAGTGGATCTCAGTGACCAACCACCTTTTCCACTGAATCAATATTTCGAGCCTATGGTTTTGATAAACCATGATATTCACCTTTTTTATGGGGAATGGAATGTAATACCATTTTCATTTGTTATTTACAAACATCATATAATTATATTATGTACATTCCTACAACATAGCGTCAATGCACCGGATCCCATTAGAACTTCACAATTAAGCGCACTCGGGCTAGAGTAGTACTAGGATGGGTGATCGCTCGAGAAGTCCTAGGGTTTTAGATGTCTATGGAATTTTATAAACTTAGACTAATTTATCCCACATGCATCATGGGAATTGTTATCCTATCACTCTCTCATATATAATCGAGGTAAAGGATTCCCTTTAAGAATGCAATGGAGTGTGATGTAAATCTTGTTGTGAATGAAGCATAGCCAACATCTCTTTCTCTTTAGAGATAAGCTACCCCATTCTTCTAGTTTTTGTTCTATAATGTTTTTTCTCTCTTATTCATTAATAGAAGTTGGGTTTCACTGTATTTATGTGTTCTCTTCTATATTTTTGTTTTTCTCTCATTTCATTCTCAGCATAATTTGGATCAGTGGTATCAAATCAGTCTTCTCCTTGTCATTTCTCGGAGAAGGTCCCCGATGAGGTTAGGGTATAGAGAGTTGGGTCTCGAGCTAGTTTCACTTGAGGAAAACAGATCTCGCCAACTCAAGTGACCTCCCATGGTGGAAGAAAATAGATATTAAAAAGAGAGATATCCTTTCAAGACATTTCTTGAAGAAGCCCTCATGTGAAAAAGGAATGATATGATGGAAAACTTCACTCAGATCCTTCGAATACTATCAATGTCGGCGTTGAGGAATCTTCGACAAAAATCCATTTTGCAAGTGTGACACCCTTCAAGGTACAATTCAATTTTGATATCCCCTTATTTGAAGGACAGATAGATGAATATGCTCTATAAAAATGGTTGAATCTTCTAGAAGGTTATTACTCCATCCAAAAACAAATTGATAGTGAAAAGATCACCTCCATGCTCCTTAAATCCCTTCCCCATGTATATCTTAGTTGGAAGGTTACTGGGAAAGGTGCACCTTGGATGAATATACACCATTCAATAGAGAACCCACTTGGGATACCTTTGTAGATGCCCTAAAAGAGGAGTTCTACTCTGTCAAAAACTATGATGACCAGTACATGAGATGGATGACTCTACGTCAGAAAAGTATCAGACGGTGTCGGAGTACACTAACATATTCCATACCATACACTCAAATATAGGTATCAAATACTCTTAGCGGGGCCTGGTTTTGAGGTATCGCAGTGTTCTCACAGGTACATCCAAACACAGATGGTTTTCTTGGACATCTCTTCAGTGGGTGTTGCTTATCGATATGCAGTAAAAATTGAGCATAAATTCAAGCAGCAAAGTAAGAAGAGGTTTGGGTTTGAAAATACGCCACAACAAAATAATGGCAAAGGAAACCCTAACTCACAAAACAAAGGACAGATAAAGGAAGGCCAACCTCAAGAGATCCAGTCCAAGACATAGAAAAATAAGGGTAATGGGAAGTCTAAGAAAGACACTAGAAAGTGGTGTGAGTTTCACAATATCCCCTGGCACAAAACTGATGAATGTTGCTTGAAACAATCATTGGTGGGAGAGCTCAAACAAAAATAATTAGAACCTGACTCAGATTTAGAGAATAATAAAGGGAAATGGATCATCGATGTAGAACCCACTGCTACCATCATAGCCACAACAATAAAACCAGAAGAAACAAGGGATCTTGAAGATGAGGAGCACGTCTTCCACTTGCAGATGTGGATAAAGGGGACCCCACTTCATTTCATTATTGACATTGGGAATCAAAAGAAACTAATCCCAGCCAAATTTATCAAGAGATTGAATCTTCCAACGATGCCACACCCCCGACCATACACGATCGGATGGTTGAGTTGGAGATGAGACATTCGTGTCAGCCAGTAGTGTCTCTTGTCCTATGGCATTAATCCCTTCAAGGATGAGGTAGTGTGTGATGTCTCCCCACTTGAATTATGTGATGTTATTTTAGAAAAAACATATATATGGAAACGACACGCTATCTATGAGTCTTGGCTCCGCAGTGTCATTGTTACTCTGGGAAGTCATCTCTACAGGGTACCAGAGGTAGCTCTGAATACTTCCACTTCATTGATCTGATAAAAATAATGCCACAAAGTAATATCTCAAACCACAAAGTTTCCCCTCTTCACGATCCAATCAGGTGGTGAATAGGAGGTCACTATGACCATTATAGCCTTGGCCCAATATGTTTCTATCTAGTAGAACCATATCGATGAGATTGTAGAGGAGAACGAAGAGAATGAGATTCGTCCACATGTTCAGCATAGCTCTATTGGCCACGGCCTGTTTCAAGTGTGCTTGGGGTTCCAACCGTTATCCCCCATTAATATAGCTCTTCTTTCTACATCTTCATTGACAAAGTCCTCCCACACTCAAAACAAGGAAGATCATGCAGCCATATAATTTGAACAGATCCAACACCTCCAACAATTTCATAACATCCTTCCATAGGAAAAGTACAAGAAGGAAATATACTTCAACAAGGAAAGATATTTACCAAGGTTTAGATTCAGTAGAAGTTTCCCCATCTCTAGAGGGAACTTGACGCAATGGGGACCATTGCTTCCTAAGGGGGGAGGAATGATCCAGGTGGATCTTAGTGGCCAACCACCTTTTCCACTGAATCAACATTTCGACCCTATGGTTTTGATAAACCATGATGTTCACCCTTTTGATGGGGAATGGAATGTAATACCATATTCATTTTTTAATTAAAGACATTGTTTAATGATCTTATGTACAATCCTACAACATAGTTTCAATGCATTAGATCCCATTAGAAATCCACAGTTAAGCACACTCATGCTAGAGTAGTAATGGGATGGGTGATTTCCCGAGAAGTCCTAGTGTTTTACATGCCTATGGAATTTTATAAACTTAGATTAATTCATCCCACATGTATCATGGGAATTGTTCTCCTCTCACTCTCTCATATATAATCGAGGTGGTGGAGGCCCTTTAAGGATGCAATAGATTTTGATGTAAATCTTTTTGTGAATGAAGCATAGCCAACATCTCTTTCTCTTCAAAGATAAGCTACCCCATTCTGCTAGTTTGTGTTCTACAGTGTTTGTCTCTCTTATCCATTAACAGAAGTTGGGTTTCACTGTATTTTTGTTTTCTCTTTTTTACTTTTGTTTTTGTCTCATTCCATTCTCAGGATAATCCAGATCACTGTCTCTGCTGATGTGGAGGTTTTTGATGCACCTCTTGAGTACAATTTGTTACTTGGGTGTACTTGGTTCTATGAGATGACTGCAGTTGTCTCATTAGTCTTTAGGGTCCTATGCTTACCTCATAAAAGGAAAATAGTTACAATTGATCAACTCTCATTTACCCCAAACCTTGGATCCAACACGGGATCTAATGTACCATTTTTCAGTGATACCATACAGTCTTATATAAACATTAGCACGGGGATGTTCAAATATCCTTCGTTGATGGGAATTTTTACCCTTCCCCTATCATCTCCCACTGCAAACATTTCTCCTGTCAATATGATTTTGTCATTTACTAGTGGATATCTAGGGTATTTTGATCCTTGGGTGGTACCCTGTCCCAAGGATGTTGAATCATATGGAGCATCCATGTTTCCCAACACAGTTGATATTTTCGATATATAAATCCCATCATCATCCACTAATATTGGTCCAAAACTCCATCATCATATGGGGTATGATAAACCTAATTTACCTATATGAGTTGTTGACTCTCCAAGTTCACATGATTTCCTGGATATTGAGTTTCTTTTATAAGAGGCCATCCTATAATTCATATCTTCTCTATATAATCCTAAGGATGAGGTGATGCATAAATCACATTTTTTTTATTTAGAACCAATGAGATTTAACATGATGAGACTCAATGTAGGACTAGGGGAATTTGTTGGGACACCCAGTAGCCCTACTAGTCTTGACCCTGTTATGCCTTGGATTTCGTTTTCAGAACTTTCCACCAAGTTATCTACTACCCCTTCCATTGAATATCCATTTTTCATACCTCTTTCATGTCTTGATGGTCCCCATCAAGGAGTTTTCATAGCCCACAAAACCATCCAATATGTGTATCTTCATCTGCATAGATTCATTACTATGTGGCATGGCCCTGGAATGGTGTGCCATATGATGCGAACATTGGCTCATGAGTTCATTGATTATGAAAAATATCCTTTTACTTAGCCTTTCACTGGGATATACTTTGTGTAAGCCATCTCAAAGTGTAGTTCCTTGTTCATAGTTGTGTGGTTTGAGTTCTTTTATCAAATCCAAAAAATTCAAAAAACATCTTCTTTTTTGAGATTTCACTATGCATTTTGACCCCCAGAATCTAGTTTCAATGTGTTGATAGGATTACGAGTACTTTTATAAGAATATGGAAACTTCCACTGCACTTGAGGTATATATTCTTAAACTAGAATATAGGGATATGTTTTTCTCTACATTTTCCACCTTGCATTATTAATCATCCATATCGCCAGCATTATGCCTTAGGTATGAACCCAGCTAGTTGCAACCTTAGCCACTCCTTTTGCATGTCGTAACTAGTTTGTTAGTTCTTACCCTTCATGGGAACTCTAGTTATAACCTGTTATGACCAAAGGGGGGAATATATATGGCTAAATGTATATGATATGACCCCAAAGGGGGAAAACTATGGGCCTAAATGTACATGTAACCCCAATTTCCATTCGGTTCCCATGTTTCATTTTTTCTGTAAGCATGGGAGCCCTCATTTAGACTTGCCAAGACTTGAATATTGAGCCTCATTTTCCTCTCTTCATATATATTATGGCCATATCTCATGGGGGTTTCTGAACATTTCTCTTGTTTATTAATTTTTTTCCTATGCATTTGATTCTCACGTCATGCCTCCCATTTTTGTGTCGTCATCTTCCCATATCCCGCTTACCACTATTGTAGTTTCCTTGACCATCTGACTATTGCATTATTTGGCCTTTGTTTTGTACCCACCTACCCAAGGAGAAAACAACTGCTAATAGTGGATCTCACTTGCTAGTACCATTTACATTCCTCATTACTTAGTTCGGTTCCATGTGCTTGGAAATTGGGAGCATGTTGTTAATCCACTCATTCTCTCCTGTTGACTATACTTTTATCTCTTTTTAAGACTCGTAAAAGGACACGAAAAAGACACTCACGCATATCCTTTTAACTCTTTTTCGGGATCATTAAAAATAAAATAAAAAGACACATCTAGCTTACTTTCACCATTATAACATGCTCTTAAAACCATGAAGGATATTGAGCATACTTGCATTATTCTTTCGTGCTCGTTAAACAATGAAAGAGACATACA
>SNQJ01S0023198.1:0-16825 GCA_010110895.2 Picea sitchensis | reverse complement strand
CAAAATGGCAGTGTCAGTTGAGTATCCCTTGAACATGGAACCTATTTGAGTCCTTGTGATAGAGTTGGGTTTTATCTTGCCTAGGATCCATCCCAGTAAGATGAGTCTAAGAAATGCCTATGATTGGTTACTCTTCCAGTCATCATGGAGAGTGCTTCAATTCCTCCTCTTTTGTTACACTATATTCATCCATCTCTTATGTCTTTCTACCAAGTCACCATTGTGTCGTGTTATATGTTCAAGGGAATTTTAAGCCTGAGTCATCCATTTGTTGTTTTTTTGTCTTTTTTATTCGGTCATCCCTCTGTTAGTTGTACAGTATGATACTCTCTCTTCACATCATCTCTCGGTGTATGTTTTGTGTCAATTGATGGGGGATACATCAAGGCCCTCCTTTAATGGATATCTTCCTATAGACTTCAACACAATATCAAGGAGAGGGATCTAGAAAACATCTAGTACCTTGGAGCTTAAATTCTTCAATGGTAGGCCTCCTCGTGATTGAAAATGGGTTTACATAATTGACTCTCGATTGATTGATTCTACAAGTTTTTGACACCATCTCATCTATTCATACTCGCTAGATTGTACTAGGTACCTGTTGATTAAGGTTGGTTGTCATTGATGTCAACCCTTGAAGAAAGACCTATAGCACAAAGGTTTGGTGTGGACCCAATAGTGTTTGATGTAAATATGAATCATTATTTTTTATCATGGTTGATAAAGAGGAAGTAAATATGGATGAACTCAAAGTGGTCCCCATATGGTGAAATCCCTCCTTGGGAAGCGGCTTTGTGGAGTAAGAGAACCCATGTAATTGTGGAATAATGAGATGAAGGAAGGAAGGAATTTGTCCAGTATCCTAGATGGATGGTTCTTGTCAATGTCATTTCGGTGGTGGTATGTGGAGCGTGCTAATTCCTCGGGTTAGAAGTTGCATGGTCATGAGAAGTTGGAATTTAAGTTTGGGTAATGGACCCAAAGTTTGTTTGTTGGGTAATGGTATGAGTTGTGATGTATTTTCAGATAATGCTATTCTATATGGATAGTACATGTCATGTCATTTCTTGTGATATGTGGTACTTCACGTAGTTCTTCATGGTTGAAGAGATATGGTTTTTTTGAAGTTGGAGGACCCTCATATGTCATCTAAAGCCCCAAAGGTCCAAGTAGTCGAAGTGGTTTAGAGATTTTAAAAATTAAATAATAAAATTAGAGTGATAGGTGTATTATAATTCAAAGTGACTACAAAATAAATTGACAATAATGAGAACAATGGATAAATTATAAGTGGACCCAACCTAAAATAAGGAAAGTGAGACCCAGTATTGACCTAGAAGATGTTTTAAGGAAGCTACTTGGAGTATATAAATAAAACAAGGCTCTATCATTTGAATATCACTTGAGAATATTGAATATCTATAGGTTTAGGAGGTAACCAAATGATATATATAAGCCAAATTAAGGAAATTTGAATTAAATAAGGCCGAAATGCAAGGGAAGGATAAATTCTTTTGTTCGTGCTTTCTAAGGTATGTTATTTTTAGGTCATCTCACCATTTTTCGCTATATAACTTTGTTTCTATAATTATTAGGATACTGAAATTTCTATGAAAGTGATAAAAACATATCCAAGTATATGTGGATTTAAAAATCAAGCGTGTGGGTCATTGTATTTTTGGGAATTTACACTCTGTGGAAAGTAGGGTTTGTGGCTAGTCTGAAACTAGTCAAATCGGTGTTTTGGGTAAAAACGTCATAACTTCTTCATAACAGATCAAATTCAGTGAGAAAAAAATGTGTTGGTTAGATTCCAATCTTTAGTATGATTTTTTCATAGTTTCATATCATTTCATCAAATATTTTGTGTGGGGCATGCTCTACAAGATTGCTCTCTAGAATAAGCCGAGGAATTCGGCAGGTATGCCATTTTTGCTATAACTCCTTTTACGAGAGGGTTCAAGTATCACTTGGAGGAATTGCATAAAACACACTAAAGAACATTGTGTATCAGTTTGAAATCTTTATACATCTGAGGTTCAAAGTTATGATTACTTCAAGTTGGGTTGTTGACTAATACAGTAGGCATGTGAGATTAAAGTAAAGTTTGATGAAAGTACTAGTCTCTTGTTTTTAAAGTTAAGGGCGGTTTGGGGAATGTGTGATCATATGCACCAAGTCTATTCTGAGCAAAAAATCAGATTTGTGAAATTGATGAGTGATTTTGGATTTGAGAATTTATGTGTTGAATTTACATGGTTGAGACAAGTAGTTGAGTTGTCCTTTTATACATGAAGTGTATAGTTAATGATGTTGGTAGATATTGATGAGTCATAGTTGATGAGTGGTTGACACATGATTGGATGGTACATGGTTGGATGCACTTGTTTATGGAGTACGAGGTTGATTCTGAGGTTGGTGCATGGTTGATGCACTTGTTTATGGTCTGTGAAGGGTTGATTACCGGGTTGATTCTGGGTTGAGGTACGAGGGTTGATGCATGGTTGATGGTTGATTATTGAGTACGGGTTTACAACGGTATATCTTGCGGTGATAGTGTGTGATGGTTCCATAATTCTACTTCGCCGAGTGGCGGGATGGGGCAGGGCGGGTGGATTTGTAGCCACCTTCGGTTGTAACGAGGAAGGGAACATTGGGGGAGTTTATGTACTCCTTACAGTTTAGCCAGCGAGAGATTTTGGAGTTAGACTTCCCTCGGGTTATAACTTGAGAAACCCCAGAGGGTTGTACCTCCTTCCGGTTGTAGCTAGAAACCATAGGAGGTTGAATTGCTTCCAATGAATGTAATTCTTCAAGACATATAAGAAAAATCGACCGATTGGTTTTCTCGATTTGGGTTTCCATTAAAACAACTGGTGTCTTTGTATATGTGTGTGATTGTTTATTTATTCGCACTCATTGTTAACGGATAAATAATTCTACATAGATCATAACATTTTGAAGAAAAAGTTATAATTCGTTATGCGGATTCACCCCTCTCCCGGTAATCAGCGGTACCTTAGGATCCATCTTCATCATTAGATTGGGCCCCCTCATGTATAATGATATACATAAATTACGATGTCAGATGGTTTCTACCATCCTCAACATCATCTCATCTATTTGCATGTTGTATATTCATACCATAAGAGGTTAGGATGAAGACTGTGGGTTCGGGGACACATCATTTCTCTCCACCGGCATCTAAAGTCAAAGTTGTGATGTAGTATATCACTTTTATATGAGTAATTTGAAGACTTTGGAGGCACTTCCCTCGGAGTTCTCATTGTCTTTCTAATATCTATATGTTGTGTCATAGATCCACATTATGATTTGTTCTTGTTTTCTTCCTAATATCTATATGTTGTGTCATAGATCCACATTATATTTGTTGGTGGCTATTATTATGGTCATGACATAGATCCATATTGTATTTGTTGGTGGCTATGTTTGAGTTCATGACATAGATCCACATTGTATTTTCTCATGGATATGGTATTATTGATGGCATGGATCCACTGTGTATTCTTTTGTGGCCATGGTCTAGCATTTCATCTCATGGATCTGCAGTGTATTGTTTGGTGTCCATGCTCATTCATAGTATGAGTATGTCTACCTAGGAGACGATCTATTTATACTATCATCCTTGGTGTTTGATTGCAGGAATTCTTTGACTTCTGAAACTTGTTTTCTCTCTCCTTGTGCTTCCTCAGATGGAAACTATTTTATTATAATGTATTTTGGTCATCCATTCCTTTCTTGACCTCACATATTAGGGGGCATCTATTACAACCTTAATTTCCACCCTATAGGCCAGAGAGGAATCCAAAAGAATATAGAATCCATAATACATATTTTCCTAAGGTTTAGCCTATTTTTGGAGATCCTCATTGGACACCTAGCATACAATAAGTGAGGCCTCATTGTTCAATAGTGGATCAACAAGCGAGGCACTGCTAAATTTCTAGAATCAGCAAGTTACAATATGATAGGAAAGGGATGAGTCAGATATTCATTGCAAAGGCCTAGGAACTCACATCATTTGAGTATCTAGTGGTCTCTACAATATTTAGAAGCCTCTCCCAAGCCTGCTCCAAGATCTATATAACAAAGGCAAGCCTTGGGAAATGGGGAGGAAGACTTTAGAGCATTGTTATGTTGTCAAATTGCAGAGGTACTTGTTCCATCTATGACAACTAGAAGTCGGTGAATCCTATCTTGACCAAGGAGCTAAAGGAGGATCAAGGAGAAAGGGTTTCAAGGGATCAAGCATAAAAAACCAAGGTATGATTTTGATGTATTACTCTTACACTTATTAATAGATCATTTTGTTTTCCCCTGATATATTTGTATTCCATTATGCAAGCATTTAGATCTTATTCATCTTATTATAGATCTAATTATAAGAAAGTTAGATCTAGAATTCTAATCCCAAGTAGAAAGATAGAGAAGGTTTTACTTGTATTATGTATGCAGGAAGTGGGTTGTGGAACTTAGAGCTGGATTTTCAGAACTACAACAGCCAGGAGATAAGAAGGACAAACTGAAGAAACGTATGAAAGCTTAGTCATTCCTTAGGATAATCATGAATCTATGTTCTTGAATATAGATCTAGGAAAACCATGACAAGTATATCCCTCTTTCTATCTAGGATTCCTAGGCTAACCCTAGGGATATTTTGTTGTGTATTCAACAAAATCCCTGTGAGAAATAATTCCATAACTCTTAATGAAATAAACTTGCAAGGTGTCATGGATATATTTGGTGTCCCAAGGAGTAGTTGTAGTAGAGCTAGTGATAGAGGAGGTAGAACATCCAATTCTTCAAGTAGACCCTAAGTTTTCTCACTCTTATTGGTATAAAAACGTTATTTTTTACTTACAGAACCTGAATTGTCCATCGGATTGGGATAAATTTAGAACTAGATCAATGAGATTAAAGGAAATAAATATTGTATTTTTTACCAACAACTCTTTTGGAAATACCTTGGAGGTATTTTATTCAATTGCATCACTAAAGATAAAAAAAAAAAAAAACAGACACTTTAAATGAGTTACATAGTGGGGTTTGTGGAGGTCATCATGCTTGGAAAGATATTGATTATAAAATATAGAGGGTTGGATATTATTGTCCTACCTTGTTTATTGATACTAATGCACTAGTGAGAGAATGTCCCAAATGTCAAATATTAGCAGAAAAGTAGAAACTCCCCCCCTTGCCACTTAGACCTATAAAAGTAGAAGCATTGTTTCAATAATGGAGGATAGAATTCATTGGGGAGATAAATCCAAATTCTAGTCACCAACACAAGTGGATATTAACAACTACATACTATTTTACTATGTGGGTTGAAGATGTTCCAACTAGGGTAGCCATTGATTCAGTCATTATAAAATTCTTGGAGGAAAATATTTTAGCAAGGTTTGGTTTTCCAAGGAATACTATCATAGATAATTCACAAGCCTTCAAGTCTGCAAAATTGTTACAATTCTATCATTATTATAGTATTTAAATGGGTCATTCTACTGCATACTATCCACAAGGAAATGGATTAGCGGAATCATCAAATAAGAGTCTGATCGGGATTATCAAGAACATACTTTCACAAAACAAGAAATCATGGGATTCTCATCGAAATTATGAATCATGGGTTGATATAATAAGTACAAAGAGATCCCTTGGAACTTTCCCTTTTCAATTGGTATATGGGGTGGATGCAGTGTTTCCAATACATATTAGTTTTCCAATGATAAAGTTACTACAATATGAGGAGCAAGAACCAAATAATGTGAAAAGAAGGAATTATCATCGTATAGAAGTTCATCAGAAAAAGGGAATCTATATTGGTTAAAAAAAAATAACATCAAGAGAAGATGAAGAATATTTTTGATAAAAGAGAAAAGGAAAAAAAAATTGTTGTTGGGGAGTTGGTTTTGAAATGGGATGCTAGAAGAGAAGGCAAAGGGAAACATGGAAAGTTTGAACATATTTGGATGGGACATTTTCAAATCCTAGCAGTCCAATATAATAACACTTATGAGCTAGTTGAGCTAAATGGCAATGTGTGGGGAGCTCTTGTGAATGGGAGGATTCTCAAGCATTTCTTACAATTGTGAGCTCTAAGTGTATCCCATTGTATTATTTTACTTTAGTATTCAATTTTTGTCAATTCATTTTATTATTATTTATGTACTTTCATTTTTTTATTTATGAAAATAAATTTGGATCATTATGTTAAGTTGTTGAGCAGAGAGGACGATATTTCCTAATACAGATAAATAAGATTCATTATAGGTTGGGGATTTCACACTCCATAGCCCAATCGATAAATGAGACTAGTCTACTATTCTCAGCACATCACAAGGATCTATTGTCCCTTTTGGATACAATGTTAGTACAAGGTTCAAAAATGTTTTTGAGGCACTATTAGTTCAAAGGAAATTTTTAGCTTTGGAGATGATATTTTAAGAAAGATGGACCACTAGAACCACAACTATCAAAATATTTTTCTTTAATAGTCACTTGAACAAATGGAAAGGGTATAAAAATAAGTAATTAGGAAGAAATTATGCAAAAGAAGTTGAATAAATCCCTAGGGGTCTTAAATGACACACATAGGAGATCACGTATGAGTTAGAAGGGCTTATGTTAGTGACCAAGGGCTACAATAAATAGATAAGGGATAAATATTCATGCATGTTGTCAAGGGAAAAAATCGACATTCGATATTTGAGTACGCCTACTTCTCAAGATCAACAACCTATGGTGAATTTTTCACCCATAACATGCTCGAGCGTTAATGATTTTTATGCATGCAATAGTGGTTTTGGAGCCCACTATGTGGATCTACAATATTGGTTTCACATGGTTCATTGATACAAAGAAACCACCCATGAGGCCATGTGATACTGCCGACAGTATTGTGGACAACCATGCATAATGAGCATGACTTGGTGTTGACACATAGATGAGGTGGACCTATCACAAGTGGCCAAATATCCACCTGGGCATGACATGGCTTAATATATGATTAAGGTCCATTGCACAATTAAATGGAGCCATGCAAGCTCCCCGACGAGGTTATTGATGACAAGGGTACACATGGATCAATCATAAGAGGAGTGGACCTATCAACCATGCCATCATGGAATCCACCTGGACCAATAACAGACTGCCACGTGTCCTTCATACATTGATGTCATCATACATTATGTCATACAAATTTTCCCATGACTTTTAAAATCATGCAAAGAAGCCAACATCAAAATGCCATATTTCCACGGGATCATGCAAAAATGAATTAAAATGTGATTTTCATGGATTTCCCCATGTGAGAAAGGTTGTCAAAATATCGGGTGAATCATGTAGCATGATTGATTAGTCTCATCTAAGGAAAATAATTGATAAATATTTCCATTTTATATACAACTACTATGGGATTAAATCATTAGCCATCTATTGTGCACCTCAAGATATGATCTTATGTACTAGGCTCAGATCTGATTAATCATGAGATATGTCAGATTCAATTCTTACCAACATGGTGTAATTATATAAGAATGGGCCCCTAACAAGATTCAATCATCAATGAGCATATTCTGTGTATTTTGATGCTTATGATTAAGGTTTTTTTCATGGATGGTAATACACCTGCAGGGGATTCTTCCCCTGATAAATCTTCCAGACCATCCTAGCTTCAGATGTGTTCAAGTTTCTACATGTTCTCGTAAAAGGGAGGAAGGCCCCTCTTATTTACACTGGTTCAGAAATAGAAACAACAAGTTATCTTATAGTCTACCATAAGGTGCAGCTGCACTTTTTTGGATAACGTCTAATCGAGATATATGAAAGAGGAATCAGAGGCCAAATCAATGTTGTGTCATGCATCGAGTTAATTAGGGCTTACAGTACATGGCCATTTTTTCCTGTAGTTGACAATAAGCCTCAATTTTACATATTCAGAAGGTTCCCAGCTCACCAACTCTATCCTGGGAATCCTTTCTCATGGAAGGATCTAGGCTAAGTCAACTTTAGGGGTAAAATTCCTTCAATCAAAGGAAATTTTACTATAGTAAAAGTGTTTGTTTCACTTTAGTTGGAACTCTACTAGAAACATAAATAACTTTATGAGATAAAGAAGTAGTATCAAAAATAAATAAGGTAGTATTAAGAATAAAGAAGGTGGTTTCAATAATAAAAAAGGTGGTTTCAAGAATCAAGAAATGGTTTTCTTAAAAGCAAGAGCTATAAATAAGTTATTAGGCTTATTCCCTCATTATCAATAGATAGAGAGTGGAAGAGTATCTGAACCTCAAATTCAAGAGATCATCCTAGCTCCAGCAGAAATACAGATTATGAGATTGAATTCATGGACGTTGATAGGGATTCAATAAAAACAAATTGTGTTGTAAACCCCCTATCTCTTTTCTTCTCCATTGTAATTGAGTTATCTTCCATATCTGTAATGTACTCAGATTATCAATAAAATATTTAACAACAATTCTTGGCCCAGATATGTTGTGAATATGTATGGAGTTCGATGAATGAGATTGATTTCATGTATTTTGACGAATCTTGATTCATACATTGTTTAGATTATTCATATGTCTACAGAGTATCTGTTGTATGAATGTATTGTAGAAATCCATTGTTGAAATGTATATGATTTACATTTGAATGCATGATTTGGATAACCATTGAATTCTTTAATGCTCAATACATTATTCTCCATTTAAAAGATTGGAAAGATTTATATCTGGTGGATACATTTTATGCTCTCCTCTCTTTCCAAACAATCATTCTTTCTTTGTTTCTTAATTCTAGTGTAGTAGAACAAAATTTCCCTTATTAGTCACAGAAAATTCCAATATTCATTTATGTGATAGTAGTTACTTGTGAGGATAGAATAATTATTCATATCTCCCTTGATAAAGAAAGGTAACCTTAAAATTCATTTTTGAGTTTTGGTTCAAAGGATCCTTGGCATCATTCCTCTGACAACTAGGAAGAGCTTGAGGAATAACAACTTCATTCGAGATAGAATCCAGAAGGGAGCAATGAAGCTTCATTGTATTTCCACATATGAGTAGGTTGCAAATATTATGATGAAACCCTTGGTTAAAGGGAAGTTTATGTTCTTTAGAGACAAGCTTGGGGTGGTGCAGAATGCATTCCTAGCTAAGAGGGAGTGTATATGTTTGTAGCATCAAATAGGTATTCATGCATAGGTCTATGTGTCTATACATGTGGAAGGCATCCAAATCCTTCTACCTTGAGACATTACTTTAATTAAAGGAATTATTAAAGTAAAGTGATTTTATTAGTGAGTTGAGTTTTATTTAAATAAATTATTTAATTAGAAATAGTGAATTAAATAATACCCATTTATCTCAAGTGAGGTGAGAAGTAATCTCAACCGTCAATTACTTTGGATATTAGTGTTAATTCATAACTCAATCTTGTAAAAGAAAGGCTAGGGTGAAGGAGGAAGACACACGATACATTGATATAGAGAAGAGGACTTTTTCTCAGAGGATTGGATCAAGAAGAACTATAATTCAAGGAGATCTTATATAGGTGGAGAATGACTTCCATCTAGATATCAGATCAATAAGAAGAGAGAATAGAGGAAATCACTAGTGGGTTTCAACAAATTGGAGTTGCAGAAGCAGGGACATGTCATATGAAGTTGCCATACATTCTTTGAGTGAGTGTACATGGGTTTCAGTGGAGATAGGCATGTATACGCAAGTTTTCTTAAGGAAAGGAATGTACATCTCGAGAAACAAGAAATATCGGCATCATACAACAGATTAGGAGTTGCTAGGGTTTGCATGTACTTGATGATTTTTTGTATTTCTTTGTAGGCCATTATCCCAGGTACAGAATCCTTTATAAGATTTGAAGTTATTTGAATGATAATGTTAGTTGATGGGAAATATATCTTTGTGTATTGTGGTTGTGATTTTTGGTTTCCAAGATTGCTTCTGCTATCTTTATTGATTTGAATATTCCAATAGTGTATGTTGTTTTTTTAGCTGCTAATTTGATTTACAACAAGGAAATCACTAGATAACAAGACACCTAGGGTCATAGTAAGGGGATTTCAACATGATCTATATATCAAAATGAAAGAGGTACATCAATGCAATTTACCTCTAGGTGTAGATGCACTCCTCCTTGCCCCTTGCTTATTTATTCTCCTTATATTTTCAACCAAGTTAGGAAACATGTTTGCAGCTAATGTAGAATGGAGCACCACCTATGTCTTTTGATAGCATAACTTTATGAATTATTCTTCTTCCTCGTGCTCAAGATTGGAGTTCTTTATATAAATTCATTGAAGAGGCTTGGGAAAGCTTCTAGATATTATAGATACCAATGGAGACCCAAATGGTGTCATTTCCAAGGCTCATGCCATGAATAACCAACTCATCCCTCACTCACCTCTTCAAAACTCTGAAAAATATAGAAGGTTACAAGGGGTGTCACTTGTTTCTCATTACTGACAAGAAACATATCATTGGTTTTCATATTAATGATTAGAAACACCCTTCAAAAACAGATTGAATCTTGACTTAAATACTTTGTTTCAATCGTAATATTCTTCCAGGTTCCTCTTGACACTGTAGGGTGGAAATTAAGGCTATAACATATGCCCCCTAATGTGTGAGGTCAGGAAAGGAATGGATGGACGAATCACATTAAAATAAATTGTCACCAATGTGAGGAGAGAGAAAAGAGGTCAGTAGATCAAAGAGTACATGCAATCAAACAATAAGAATAAATGCGTGTATAGGCTATCCCCAAGGTAGACATACCCAGAATCTGAAGAGTATCAAAGCATGGCTGCCAAAACAATACATTATGGATCCATGACATGAAATTCAAGATCATGGCCAAGAAAAGAATACATGGTGGATCCATTTCATCAATCAGATTATATCCATGAGAATATACAATGTGGATCTATGTCACAACATATACATGAAGAAGACAACTAGCATTGAGGAGAGTGCCCCCAATGTGTTTAAAGTACTCATATATATGTGATATACTCCATTGCAATTTGAGAGGGTTGTTCTGAAGGAATTATGTGGCCCCAAAACAAAGGTATTCATCCCAAACCCTGCTGGTATGATTCTACAACATGTGAATACATGAGGTGATTTCGAGCATGGTAGAAACCATTTTATTATTGTTCATTGAGGTATATCGTTAACAGATGTGAGGGAATCCACCGATGGTGAAAATGATCCCAAGGTACCTAGTACAATCTAGTGAGTGAGAATGGAGGATATATTATTGAACACTCATAGGATTGATCAATCATGAGTAAATTATGTTAACCCACTCTCTATTATGAGTCCTTCCACTGAGGACTGTAAGCTCCAAGGTACTAGTTGGTTTCTAGATCCCTCTTCTGGATAATGTGTTGGAGTCAATAGGAAGAGATCCATTAAAGGATGGCCTTAATGTATCCCCCATCAATCAACACAAAAACTACACCAAGAGATTATGTGAAGTGATAGAATCACCAAGTATGATGACCGACACAGAAGATCAACAAAATAGAAGATGGTAAACTTAGGCTTGAAATTCCCTTAAACATATAGCACAACATGATGATGATTGGGAAGCAAGACACAAGAGCTAGACTAATATAGTGCAACAACATGGGAGGCATTGATTCACTCTCCATGATGACTGACATAGTAATCGGTCAGTGGAGTATATGTGACACATATTACTAGTACGGATCCTAGGAAAGTTATAACCCAATTGTAAGACAATGACTCAAATAGGTGCCATGTTCAAGGGTGACATGACCGATGTTGTCATTTCATGAAATGATAAATGGTAAAAAATAACCCATTTTTTATTTTTATTTTTAGTGTTTCCTTCATGGTTTAATAAGTGTGAAAGAGAAATAAAAGTGTACTCGGTGTAGTATTAAACCACAATCCAATACCTGACTGTGAGAAGGAAGTACTACACTAGATAATTGCAAAAGAGAGAGAGGAGAGAGAAAAATAGAATCAATCTTCACACATAAGAGACTAAGAAACCAACTCTAATAACAATGTATTAATCCTTGCTAATGAGTACAATATATAAGACTCTCCACACAAGGAGTAATGTGCACTAGGTTGGGATTTCCATGTACATGCTCAAGTAAAAAAGTAACTTCTCCCAATAGCAACAATTAACTAAAGTCAAAAGTTGCTAATAATAAGAAAAGGTCAAAAATATAGGTGTGAACTTAGTGAGAACTCTACATGAATTCAACATTCATTCCATAATAGAAAAAATCTCCTAGAATAAGGCTAGAGTCCAAGAATGGAACTAAAGTCCTAACTGAGTGAGAATTTAACAATTATGGAATGTCATTAAATAAGTCAAGTGAGTTAACTCCATGTATTATATGGGTAATGCGCACTTCCCTAGGAGGCTAATATTGTTACTAAAGTGTGCTCTATAGCCATGAAATAGGAAATATATCCTAAAATGAAGGAAATAGGAATTATCTCATAAAAAATAGGTATTTGCCTAATGGTGAGTAAAAATTAGGAATTGCTCTAATGGTAGCTAAAAAATAGGAATTTTCCTAATGGTGGTTTATGATCCCATAGTTTTGGAAACCCATGGTATTTTCCCATGGACATATAGGAATCCACCATCTAAAAATAGACCTACTATAAATAGCAATCCTCCTAAATAGTAGGAAAAATGGGAAAATGAGTATGTCACTAAGTATGTAGTGTCTTTTTCTTTTCAATTTTAACGAGTACAAAAAATAGTTAAAAGTATACTGGAAAGATGTATTTTTACGAGTCCGAAAAAGAGGTAAAATTTTAATTGAATGGTATTATTTTCATGTCTTTTTAAGAGTCCAAAAAAGAGATAAAAAATTTCTTGGAAAGGTATCTCTAAGTATGTAGTGTCTTTTTCTTTTCAATTTTAACGAGTACAAAAAATAGTTAAAAGTATACTGGAAAGATGTATTTTTACAAGTCCGAAAAAGAGGTAAAATTTTAATTGAATGGTGTGCTTTTCATGTCTTTTTAAGAGTCCAAAAAAGAGATAAAAAAATTCTCGGAAAGGTATCTTTTCATGTCATTTTACAAGTCTGAAAAATAGGCAAAAGTTTACTTGGAAAGGTGTCTTTTTCATGGTTTAAGTAGAATCAAAAAGTGTTAAAAGTGAGCTCATTCAATGCCTTTTTCATGGTTTAATGAACATTAAAAATGGGTAAATGTTAGCTCGTCTACAGAGAATGAGTGGCTTAATAGCATGCTTCTATGTTCCAAGCACATGGAACAGACTTAAGAAACATGAATGCAAACTGGTACTGGCAAGTGGGGTCCATGAGGTCCACTCTTAGTGGTGGCTCTCTCCATGGGTATATGGGTGCAAAATAGAGGCCACATAATGTAAGAGGCAAATGGTCCAAGGATACTACAATAGCGGTAAGATGGATATGGGAAAACAATAATGCAGCGGTGGGGTTTTATGACGCGGGAAGAAAATTCATAACAAACCTTAAAGAAACATAAAAATTTGGGAACCCCCTCAAGATATGCCCAGAATATAGATGAAGAGAGGAGAATGAGTCTCAACGTCAAGTCATTGCGGGTCTACAGGAGGGCTACCGGGCCTACGGAAAAATGCACCATCATCACCAAATGGAAATCGAGGTGATAACTAGGGAACCCATGGAGGGTTGGCACTACCATGCAAGTTATAACATGCAAGAAAGGAGTTGCTAATGTTACGACTTTATGGGATCAAACCTAAGGCATTGTAATGTAAAATTGAACAGTCAATAATGCAAAGCGGTGATGTAGGAAACAAATTATCCCTATATGCCAATGTGAAAACACATACCTCAAGTTTAGTGGAAGTTCATGGCTTTGTGAAAAATTTCCTCCTAATCCTGGAAACACATGTAAACTAGATTCTCGAGTCAAAAATCATAGTGAAATATTAAAAAGAAAAAAAAATGTATTTTTTGGATATGATATATGCAAAACAACAACACTCACACCACATACCTATGTATAAGAAACTATGTGTTTGTATCACTTATAGAAAGTCGAGGCTATTGCTAGGATTCGATGAAGGATGTTTATGTTGGGGTACATGCTCAACTACATACTCATTTTTCATTTTCCTACTATTTACGAGGACTGCTATTTATATCATTTCTATTTATAGCAGGTCTATTTTTAATTGGTGGCTACCTATATCTAATACCCTGGGTTTCCAAAACCATGGGTTCATAAACCACCATTATGAAAAATCCTATTTACTAGGAGGAAGAGCGCTTCATTCCCTGATTTTAGGAGATAATTCCTATTTCATGGCTAGATAGTGCACTTGGGTGAGAATATTATTCTTCTAGATAAGTGCACACTTATCCTTAAGTATTTAGTTATATTATTAGTCATGGAGTCTAGTTATACATGAATGAGTTGTATGCATGAGTTCTCACTTGTACATGGATAACTCCATTTATGACTAGCTAAGTCCATTTATGGCTATTTAACTAATAATAAGAGGGAATTTATTTTTGTTTTTACATGAGCATGCACATGGAAACCCTAACCTAGTGTGCATTAATCCTCTTTTGGAGAGTTATATATATTGTATTCATGATCAAGGATTAATACAATGTGATTTGAGTTGGTAAAAAAAATAAGGAACAAGAGAACGTGAAGGAAGGAAAACAAAAGTCTACAAATAAGAGTTGTATTTCAAAAATAAAGAAGCAGAAGAAAAAATGTTCCTACTATAATAGGGCATTCCATCATAAGAGTTCTTGCATTAAAAAGATCATAAATCTCATGGCACAATCACTTGAGAAGCATCACCTTGAGGATTGTATTCCGGATAATGCAAGGAAGAAGCCATCAAACAAGTCATCATCAAAAATATGTAATGGTCATACAATACTTTTTATTTCATCTTTTCCTAATACTTGGTTTCTTGATTAAGGGGCTACACATCACATGGCCTCATTGGATAGACTTTTCTCATACTTGGAAACATGTTCCGGACCACCGATCTTCATGGGAGATGATTCTCCTATTGAGGTGTACAGTAAGGGTAGAGTTGATCTATACCATGGATGATTTTAGGATGCACTTCATTGTCTGAAGCTTTCAGTGAATCTCCTCTCCATCTATCATATCACTCATTTAAGTTTAGGGAAGAAGGTGGAGTTCACTCCAGACTCAATTATTATTTATGACTTGTTAGATGGTTCAAAATTTGTTGTTGGTGAGGTTAATCACCATTCCAGGTTGCACACATTCTCTCACTTTACTCATAAATATGATCATGTATATTTGTTAACACATGAAAATGAAGAGTCCAGGTTGTTAGACACTACCTCATATATATTATTCATTTAGAGGAGATTTAAGTTTGAATAGTGTCCTTCACAGGTGCTTCCTGAGTAGTCCACACCTCCATCTCCACCACTACTAGTTGCAAAACTTCATGAGACTTCTTCTGATCATATTTCTTATCAGATATATGAATATAATATCTATGATATTTCTGATCAACATCAAGAAGTTGTAGCTCCAAATCATCTACCACGATGGGTACAACAGACTCTTCAGGAAGCAGTTGATCCAGTGGTCGATCCTATCGATCCACGAGAACTAGATCTCAGTCTGTGGAGTCTCTGGAAGATATTACTACCACTGAGCCTTTGTTACCTATTTATTGTTATATGGTACTTGGATAAGACCCTCAATATTATGCAGAGGCTAAAGTAAACCCCCATTGGGAGGTAGCTATGAAAAAGGAGTACAATTCCCTAATGGAGAAAAATACATGGGAGTTGGTTCCTCTACTTTCCAATAGGAATGTTGTTAGATGTAAGTGGATTTTCAAGAAAAAGAGAGTTGTTGATGTAACATCCCCACTTTAATCTCCAGTTTAATTTATGCATAATGTAGATATGAATGCGGCTATGGCCAAGTGATGTAATATGTGAATGTATTTTTTGTTTTTAAATAAATAAACTGTGATACCAGATGTTGGGAATATGGAAAGAGATGGGAGCTGAGTTTTTCCATAAGAGAAGAGAGTGTCTAAGAGGGGCCCAAGGGGGGAATTAATTATGGTTATTAATTCAACCCATTTTCCCAAATTTTGTTATCATTGGGGATAACTTATAATGTATGTTTGAGTGTATGAGATACAAATCATTAAAATCATGTAAGAGGATGGGTGTGAGAGTCACATACCATAGTTATTGGAGAGTATAGGGATGAGTACAATCATTTTGGGGAAGCGTGTGAGACAAGAAAAAAGTCCAAAGGAGAGGAAATTCGTATGAGAAATGATGGTAGATATTACACATTGAGTTTTACATGAACAACAAGTAGAGGGGAAGAGAAAAGAGAACTAGAGATAGAGAAAGAAGGTTGGGAGAATTTTGGAGCATGATGGAGCATATTGGAGCACTTTGGAGATGAAGACTAGAGAGCTAGGTCGTCAATCTTGAAGAGTGAACTCTTGTGTGAGTTTCACTATAACAACAAGTGTTTGTTGTTTTTGTTGATGGTATTTTTCCTGGCATTGAGCTCCCTTGAATTCCCAATAGAGATATTCTTAGTTACTTGTGCCAAAGAGACCCTGATAAATGATTGGGATTCCCAATGGAATAAGAGCAATGAAAGGGTACATTCCTTGGGTTGGGTAGGTCAAGAGGAAGAGAGGTAGAGGAAATTTGGAATAGTGGAAGGAGAATACCAGTGAGTTGTGGGATATTGAGTTGTCATAGACACCCTTTTCTTGTGGATTCCTA
>SNQJ01S0023197.1:11761-53826 GCA_010110895.2 Picea sitchensis | reverse complement strand
TCAAAAAGAAATTCATCAGGATCTTCTGAAGACAAACCATGAAAATTAGGTAATGCTGAGAGTGGAATGTTTTTCATGGGGGCTACTCCTCTAGGAATATCGCCAATAGGAAATCCTAATGTAGAGAAAGAGATTTCATCATTTACCTCTCCTTCAGGACCTGCTTGTTCTTCGTGATGCAATTCTTCATTGTACTCATCCATGTTTCCCTCTGTCTGCTCCCCTGTTGCGCTTGCTCTGTCCTCAATGTCTCCTACTGGCTTCTGGACTATCTCAGGGCTCCAAACTTCTTTCCATGTTTCAAAGTTTGCTTGAAATGAAGGCTGGGACTTTTCTTTCCGAAGGTTTGCTCATTGAGCAGCAGATTCAGACTTTGATATAATCTCGTCAATGTAAGTCTTTCTTCCTCCTTTTCGTTTTCCCTTGCCACCTGTAGGGTTAGTGTCTTTGGGTCTTTCATGCAATATTTTTATCTGAAAAATCATAAGTGCTTTTGAAATCTATAGCTACCTTCCTCGGCAACGACGCCAAAATGTTGGTCACTATAATTGCTTAATTAATTCAAACAATCAAGTGCTACATAAATTGTCAACCCAGTGAAGTTTGTTATTTCAAAGATAACCACGCACTATATATGCTCAATTCCAAAAGCAACTTAGAGTTGTAGTAAAGGAAACCATATTAATCACACTTGCCTTGAATGAACTGAAGTTCTGACTTGAATTACAGGAAAGCAACCTACCTATTGCAGATCTTTAAAGATTAATCTAAAGAATCCTTGATTACTTTAAAATAACAACTGCAACAGGAAAGAACAACTATTTTGTAACCAGAGAACATGACCCTATTCCCAAGCAAGAACTCCAGTACCTTGTTCTGATTAACACACTTTCATGAAAGAATCAATGCATAAAAGACTAAATCTATCTAACAGAGAACAAGACCTTCCAATCCCTTCCATTAAGCAGGGACCCTTAACCCAGTCTCGGATTAGCACACTTGTGAAAACAACTGAAGGCTAACTAATCCTACAGAGAACAGGACCTTCCAATCCCTTCCATTAAGCAGGGACCCTTAACCTAGTCTCTGGTTAGCAGACTTTGCGAAAAAAACTGAAAGCTAACTAATCCTACAGAGAACAGGACCTTCCAATCCCTTCCATTAAGCAGGGACCCTTAGCCCAGTCTCTGGTTAGCACACTTTGTGAAAAAAACTGAAAGCTAACTAATCCTACAGAGAACAGGACCTTCCAATCCCTTCCATTAAGTAGGGACCCTTAACCCAGTCTCTGGTTAGCACACTTTGTGAAAACAACTGAAAGCTAACTAATCCTATAGAGAACAGGACCTTCCAATCCCTTCCATTAAGCAGGGACCCTTAACCCAGTCTCTAATTAGCAAACCTTATAAACTCGTCACACAAGATTGCCAATTAAAATCATTATGAAAATAATGTAACATTCAATCAAATAAGACAGAGTTCAGTAGTGTTTCAGCAAAGCAGAATTCATGAAAAGTAGTGTTTCAGCAAGACAAAAGTTAATCAAGACATAAACAGAAATTACACTAACACACTGTAAAACTAACGGGTAAATCTTGTGAAGAAGGTGGGCCCTCCCTTCTCACAAGATTCCCCTGAAACGAAAAGGCTAGAGGAGGATGTTCAAAAAAGTCTTTTATTCATCTATCAAAGTATCATATTACAATCTGGAAAAATGAAGTACGTCCCTCTCTCTGAAGCTTTCTTAATACATAAAAACTGGGGATCCTTTTGAATGGTGATTTCCTCTTATTTAAAGAGGGAATCCCTTCGATACAATTCATCAAAAATTACAGATGTATATCTGAGTCCTATTCTTAGTCAGATCGACTTTCTAAACCAGAATAGGATGTCCTAGTTTCGCACAACAGAATGCTATTACAAGTGTTGAATGAGGTGTTGTTGTTACGGCTAGAGTAACAATTATTTCTCGTTGCTGCTGATGTTGTTTCGGCACCGCAAATCAAGGGCTGTTTCAGCCATGGGATTTGCGCTCTTGACTGTTTCAACATTCTCATGTAGGAGCAATGGTTGGTGCTTGGCTCACGGTGCAACTGTTGTAGAGTTGTTGTTGACCGTTGATTGTGTAACTGCTTCCTTTGTGTTTCAGTATCGTGGCCATGAACTGTGTAAAAACTTCCTCAGCATCGTTGATCTTCTGTGTTTCAGCATCTGCGACCTTGGACTGTGTAACAACTTTGTGTTTCAGCATCTGCGACCTTGGACTGTGTAACAGCTTTGTGTTTCATCATCTGCGACCTTGGACTGTGTAACAAATTTGTGTTTCAGCATCTGCGACCTTGGACTATGTAACAGCTTCAGTGAATTGTTGTTTCAGCAACATGCCTCGAATGCTAATCTGCAGTTTGAACTGTTTCAACACTTATACATTTCTAATCAATGGTTAAGTACGAGAATGATGTAAAATATTATGCAAAACAGATTAAATGTATAGTAATGAGAAGGGACGTTGTATACCTTCGGAATGATCAGATAGAGTGATAATATGAGTTTAAATGTGGGTGATCAAGAGTGTAATAGTGGCAAAAAGTATGGGCAAAAAGGTACATTGTGTGATCCTAACAAAGTTGTTGACATGTGGCTAGCTAATTGCATCGATGTTTCCACACACACCTGGATCGTGGATATAGCGAGGAAATTATTACAACGAAAAAAAACTCGGCATTCGTGGAAATTGCGACGGATAAGTGTGGCAATATCAACCAACAACGGTCGCAAATTTGGTCATATGTACTAGTGATTAAAAAATCATTTTGGCTTGGAAATAATCATAACTAAAATATTTTAAATCAACATGAAATATTGAAAGGAATCACAAGGAAATTTCGATGGTGCATCAAATTTTTTGCGATAACCTCAAATCATTAACAACAAAACCAAAGTGTCTTGAAAACCCGAGTGTGATTTTAATAATAAACAACTCATATTAACTTCAGAATTCACTCGAATTCCTCATGGATAATTAACATAGCGAGCCCACGATTTTGTGTTTTCGAATCAATGTTATGGCTATTGGGGAAATAAAAAATACTTCAAATTATTTATATGTTCGAATTCAATGGGAAAAAAGGCCTGGAAAGAAACAAAATAGGCATGAGGTTCACAATGCATGCCATAATAAAGGAGATAACAATTCCTTACCCAAAATTAGTTTCCTGGAAAACTTCCAAGGTGATAGTATTTACAACACACAGGTCCTCATAACTCATCAAAAGGAGAGGACTATAATTCTTTCAATTTTTGGTTCGGGATAGGGTAATATACAAAACCTTCATTTCCCCTTTATTTTATAGAGAAAGAGAATACTTTTAAAAGCTAATCATAGAATCTGAGCGAAAACAAACTGAATTGTTGTAAAATCCTTTTCCAACATTATAATTTCCAACGTTTGTTCCAAACATTAAAAAACCATGTAATCTAACAAGAGTATAACGTTGAACCATAATTCAAGTTCAAATCAATTTTACACCAATAGGAAATCAAATACGATCAAATTGCATTTTGCACAGACAGAATACAAATAATACACCGTAGACTTTGTATCAACAACATAAATACCATTCTTTCTTTAGGCGCAATGCAATTCATACCCTAACCCAAACATAGAGTCGAGATATACTTTTTGTTAGAGATTCTAAAATTCCCAAAAGGAAAAACAAGGAAAACCCATATCAAAATGTGATTTCGCACAGCCGAAGTGTTTTAAAAGAAATGTTGTAAACTTTGGAGAGAAAAAACATTTTGCATGCAAAATTCTAGAGCCAAAAAAATGATTTTAACTCTAGTAGAGTTTAAATTTAATGAATGAAGAGATAAAAGTTTCATAACTGTAAGATTAATGCTAAGAAAACCACAAAACACAATTCATTTTCCTCAAGGGTTGAAAATGGTGGAATTTCTATTTACTAGAGCACCCACAAAAAATACCAAAAACATAGTAAAGGTGACATCCTCGAGATAGGTTAAGAATGACATACAATGAATGAATGTTGCTTCCCATATCCCATTATTAAATGTCATCAACCATAGAATAGTGAAGCGTGCTAGCTTCCATCAACCCTTTACACATATTTCAAATTTTTTGGAAAAATTATTATACAAACTTCCAATACCAGAAGTCAAGTCCAAAACTAAAAAAAGGATCCACAACATATATAATTTGCCAAAGAAATTCCATACCATATGATGACCCATTGTCCAAATATAACATAAGTTTGCATGTGATTTTCACTTAGTGTTAAATTATATATGTAGCAAGTGAAAGAATGTTTAATGACATAAACATTTCTTTTCAAATCAAATTACAAACCAATCATCCATAAATTGCAATTAGAACTAGAATTTTTCTTTTTTTCCCAATTGTGAAATTATTCTTGTAATGCAATCATAGGCGAGTCTTGGAGATTTTAAAAAGAGGATTCATTTCCTTTTGTTATTTTTCTAAAGGTGTCCCACCTATTTAGTATTAATAATATGTACATATTGTTATCACTAAAATTTTGTCCGCAAATGGTTACAGGAATCCAACATCTTCAAATAGCTATTAGTTCACCCATGGACCAAAAATAACCAAAAATGCATTTTCAAAAGGTCAAAAACTATACAGCTAGTTATAAAATCAACATGCACCAAGGATATACAAGAGGCGCATGCACGTGCGCAAGTCACAAATGCCATAAAATCATGCATGCATCTGAGGTGTGATTGTGGACACTAAAAGCCACGCACACCTCAGAACGGTGTATTTATGATGTTTGTCAGTGTCCCACCCACTTCTGGTTCAGCTTCCAAGTCGATTTGACATCCAAAACTTGGTATAATCTGGCTAGGTGGTTGTTCAAATACCTAAGGGTTCCCTAAATATCCCCTTGTTCACACTAAAGGCTGGTTGAATAATACCTCAAAGCTATGCTATAAAAAGAGGCCATGGGTTCACTACATTTTCAAGGAATTCATTTGTATTGTTATGCGGCCTATATTCTCTAGGAGGATCCTCTTTCCTTATCAAGAGAATAAAAGAATCATTTCATTTGAGCTATTCACATCACCTCTTGAGTGAATGAGTTTGGGATTCTTTCACCATTTCTTTCAAGTTTTCTAGTTGTAAGAAGAGCTCAATCTTGGGGGTTCAAGAGCCCTTTGTTGGACGAAGAGGGGACCCAAAGTCTCACTTTCTCTTCGGTGTTTTCTTTCCACTAATAAAATCCTTTCTATTGGTGGCATGAGTCTTGTTTGTTTCTTGTTCTAATGTCCTTATGCACTCTAGTTTAATTTATATTATTGTTATTAGCTTAGTCTTTTGTTTATATTACATACTTGGTATTTCTAATCTTTGCATTCACTGTTGTCTTGCCTAGCTAACCCAACTAGGCTTGTAAGCACCTCTGTTTTGCTCATTTAGGTGATCAAAGAGGTGCAGTAGATTGACGACTCCACTAGGGAGAGGTATAAATTTCCTATCCCATTTGGGTTATTTTAGCTCTTATTTTTTGTTTCTTTAACTTGCAGGGACCATAACTGGCCCAAGACAACCTTCAAAAATCCAAATTCAAGACTTAATAGAGAGAATTTCATCTGAAATTCTCTTCACGATCGTGTAACAGACAGTGTGTGCATATTTTAACACATGGGCATGTCTTCAGTGCATGTGCGCCAACACCACTATATTGTTCATCGCCTTCTGTGCACCAACACCCCAAAATATCTTTCAGTTTGTGCATTGGCACTCACAACGCCTCTGTCTACTCTAAGACATGTGTACCTGTGCAAAAAAACACACATTGTAAGATTTTTGTGATCTGTGGAGGGATCATAGCCTTCTGAAAATTGATTCCATGCACATTGTAATTTGCACCACACTTACATTCCCTCTCCATATAAAGGGATTAGTCAAAACATAGGCACTTAGGGGGTTAAAATCATTATTTCCTCTTTTTATTTCATTTTTTCCACATGGATGGCTTTCTTTGACTAAGAGTTTAAGTTGGAATCATATTTTTAAATCACATATAAAATTTGCATTGGGACCAAAAATTGGATATCAATAATTGAGTATGCTCTTCTCTCACTCTCCAAAGTGATCTTGAGAATCAAAAAAAGGTGGACAAACGATTTCATCACCCTTAAACAGAAAAAATATTTAGGAGAGGACAATAGCCCCCCTCAGGACTCCTCTTAGTTTATTTTTTCAAGCACATATTAAGATTGTAAGGGCCCATACATGCCCAAATGCTACAAAGATAGGATAGTGTTGAAATTTACTTTCTTAGATTAAATCACTAGGCAAGTTTAAAGGTTTTGTAACGGGCCCATACATGCCCACATGTGCACAATCTAGGACAGTTTCAAATGTTTCTTAGAATAAATCAGAATAGGGAGTTAAAGGAATAGTAAGGACCCACATGTCCATATGCTAGTTTGCTAGGGACTTTAAAATTCCACAAGGTTGTACCAATGACATATAGTATCTTATGTAATTGAGACTTGTAAGGATCAAGAGAAGTCCACATGCAGCAAGGTGACACCTAAATTATTAAAATTCGTACACTTTCACTTGTTCACACACAAAGTTCACCAATCACTCACATAGTATTGCCTAGAAATTGTAGAGGTAAAAGTAAGTTTCCTCCAACGAGATTCTGAAATGCCCCACCCTTGTTTCTTGACGAGACTATCCACTCCTACTTAATTTCAATGAGGATGGTTCACACCCCCAATATCTCAAATAAACACACCTAAAAATCTCTAAAAGCTCGCTAAGTTTTCCTCCATAGGAGGTGCCAAAAGAAATTCTTTAGTCTAGGTAGGATATCTGGGATAGGTATCCAAATAGCTCCCCGTTATCTGCTTCTCACATCTTCAAAACAATAGAAGTTATCAAATAGGGAACTTTAAATCCTCCAAGTCAAGTGTTCCTACACCATAAGGAAGGGAGATACCCGTGAAGGGTTGAAGGCCGAGGTCTGGTTGTTCCGTGCGTCCCCTCCTTGAGGCACCCACCTCTTGGATGAGATCCAACCCATGAACCATTTCTGAGGAAAAAAATCTAAATGGCGCACTTTGACCAAGGTACCTAGTGACAAACAATTCTAGGACATCTACCCAGGTGGAAATTGTGGGTTGCAATTGCACCTTGATTGGATTTTGTGGGGCTATTGGGAAGTATTGCCAGATTTTTCGAGATATGCCCCCTCTACCCCTCATTATAACTAATCATTTCATCCTTCACTAATTCCTCTTCCGGTGGCTTCAGACCCCACTGTCGAGTGCTATTGGAAGGTCCAGTGCTATTTGAGAGAAAGGACGTTACGTCTTTTAGGACACGAACATTGATTTCTTTGTCTTCCCACGTGGACAAAACCCACCTATCCACATATATGCTTCTTTATCAAATTACTTTATATATGATGCCCTTGTGATTACATTGGATTGTGAAATATATTGTGAAGGTCCAGAAATTGTGGCAAAATCTCTTTTTCATTTGTTCTCATTACCATTTACACACATCCACTCAGCTAGTCGGACATCATAGGGGACCCAAAGAATCCCCATTGTTCCATACGCTTGCTAGATATCCCTCCTCTCCTAGGGGGAGTTCCTAGTCTTTCCCCCTCATCAACTTCACCTTCTCACAGCCCTATGAGTGCTACTATCTTGGGATCAAGTTTACTTCGGTCCACTTCCCAATTTCAACCATCCACTCGCTCTCCTTTACACAGAAGCAGGAAGCCAACTTCGTCTCAAAGGGGAAGTACAAACCCACCTAGTCCTCATCAAGGGTTAGGTACATAAAACACACACTATGGCCAAAAATAATCCCCCAACACCACTTCAGATGTCATATTTGAATTCCCTCAACATACCATATCTGAGAAAAATTACAAATGATCTTATATTGCATAACCCCACATGGCCTACAATGCCTACCAAACTACCTTCAGACATCCCCAAGTTTGAAGGAAAGGTAGGAGATGACCCAGGCAACCATGTTATGACCTTCCATTTATGGTTCTCTTCAAACAACATCATGGACGATTCCATTCGAATGAGTTTATTTCAACCAAATGGTATGTAGACGAAAAATCAAGATCCCACGCGACTTTCAAATCTTTAGCCAAAGAATTTTTTACCTTCTTTCAATTACCAATTCGCCATGACAATGGTATTGAACTACTCTCTGATTTTAAACAAACCTCAGCCACACATATCGCTGACCACATTCATGAGTGGGGTCAACGACATAGTTTGTGCAAAGTAGAAACCACCAAACACCAATGCCTCAATCAGTTTCTTATATCACTTGTCTCCCTCCTCGGTAAAGATGTGGCTTCCACCTTCCCCCAATCAGAAGAAGAAGCCATTAACAAGGCTCAAAGATATGACCTCATCTACTCCCAATTAGGATACTTATACACCGTATTACCTAACCTACCGAGACCAGTGCCATTTGGCCAAGAAAAACCTGGGATGTCTCACTCAACACATAGATTGATTGGTAACACCACAAACCACAATCCAAAACCCCAACAACCACCTATGTATGGCACACCTCAATACCCATCGGTATATGGAGGAATCCCTTATTATCTTCTGCCCCCTTAACAACAACCATACCCTGTTGCCCCTCCTCTACCCATAAGTGGATCCCCGCCGACACCCACAATACACCCACCTACCCAACTAAGTTCTAGTACTCCCCCTACCTCAACTTATACCTCAAGCACCAACGAAAGAGCCATGCCTTCCTATGTATGTTACGGATATTTTCCACAACATAATATGTACTTTCCATTTCCTGTCCCTCCACAACCCATGGCTCAACCACAAGGACACCCACACACTGGGGTTTATTTTGTTTAGCCTTCTCCCATTCAACAATATCAAAATTTTGAACAACTGAATATGGCCAACCCAACCCATTAGTCAAATAACGCCAAAAATAAAGGCAAAAACCGAAACAATAATAATGCAAGGCAAGGAGGAAATCACCCCCCAAAAAACCAACCTACTAGGGGGAACCAAAACCTAGGGAACTAGAACCCTTAAGGGGGAAGTAATAACAAACGCCAAGGGAAAAATAACAACAACCTTCGAACCAACTTCCCTTGTTCCCTTTGTGGTGAGTTTGGTCACTATACTCACCATTTCCCCCAAATCACTAACTTTAAATGGATGAAAGACTCTGTGAATGGACCACCTCCTCCAGCATCACCTGCCCCTCAGCAGGCTCCACAACAATATGTGCAGCAACCACCCCCACTCATGATGCAAAACCCCATTCCACACCAAGGGGTGATGAACACCCAACAAGACATGCAACCTGCCCCACCACAAATGGGACAGTACCCCAATCCAAGAAATCCTACAGATCGCATTATCCTCCTCATCAGTGAGGAAGAAGTCCTTCTACAAATGCGCAGTCGTCAATACAGTGCACCCCCTGATTTTTCTCCCACCACCTCGAAAGAAACCCCAGTCACAACTGGACCTCTTTTGATGATTCATTGCCATAAAACTGAAACACCCCTTTGTATTCCTCACATCCCATTGCGCAGGAATGTCCACAACCCTCAGGCTAGGGCAGCTCATAATTATAGTCTCGTCGATGACTTGAAACAATCTCCTACTTCCATGTCAATGTTAGAAGTCCTTCAAACTTGTCCCACTCAGCGGAAGTCATTACTTTCCACCCTGGGGGCAGTTAACCCCACTGATACTTGACTCATCACATTTGATCTCGATAACAGAGAACCATGTCTCCCCACTCTCATCGCTTTTCAAATACCGGTTAAAATACAAAACATTATAGTTCATTGATGCATCATTGATGAAGGTGCATCCACTTGCATCATGTCCAAATCCATATGGAAGAAACTAGGTTCCCCCGAACTCATACCTTCTTCCATTACCTTAAGAGCTTATGATAGACAACCATCTTCCCCCGAAGGGATCTTCCCGAATGTCCCCGCTGAACTCGGGGGAAAACCCATTCTTATTGACATTGAGGTTATCAATGCCCCACTTGATTACAATATCTTTTTCGGTCGTAGCTACATGTACACTATGAAGTAAGTTGCCTCTTATGTATTTTGAACCATGATGTTCCCCCATAACAACAAGGTCATCACCATTGATCAGGTTTCACATATGAGCCTAACCCTTCTGCCAACATCGATAACATCCTCCCTTTTGTCCACACTAATCCTGATACTTACCCACTCATCGAGATGGCCCCCATAATTTTCAAAGACCCATCCTTTCTAGGGACATACCATGGAGAACCACTGCTCATTTATCCCTCCAATCAAGTATGTGTAGTCTCATCCAGTGAAAATGAAGGTGGAGATACCCTTCCTCCCAATGAGGCCTCTCTTATATCTGACGTCCCACTAGTCGCAGAACTTCTTCCTCAGGAATTACCTGAAAACCCTCGAGCTTCACCTATTCCTGATTTCACCTTATCCCAAGGCCACATCTCGGTTTCGGAGACACTCCGCCAAGCTCTTACCCAAATCCCCTTCTTTTACCCTCCACTAGGCATACATGCTTTCCAAGTAGTTGCAATTCTTACCCTTCCCAGTATGGTGCTATAAATCCAGTATGGTATTTACATCCACCAGCCATGGTTCATCAACCATCCCTCCCTCCTCAAATCAAAGGAATCCTGATGCAGATTCCATTACCAACTCCCACCACAACACCATCACCCCCACTCACTAGCACCACTGCTATAGTTGGGGTCAGACGAAAAAAGAAAGATCCCAACACTTCCCTACCCCTACGTGTCGAACCTCCTTACGCACTATGAGAGAAAGACGGACACCCCACCAACAAATTCCCATCTCTAATAAAGCTACGCAATCTAAATCAACTCAATCGAGCACCATCACCGCTTATTGCTTCATCAAGTACTATTGCTACCTCCCCTAACATAAGTAGCAAAGGACTTCGAACCAAATTCGCTTGCACCATATGTTCAAAATATGGAAATTATACACACCATTGTCCAACGCTACCTCAATTCTGACAGACACTAACAACAGTATGCTAGAGCTTTCATAAAAAATCCACCCCATATGCATCATCCTCAACAAACGTCACTGACATCCATTATGTCACGAGTTTAGTCAACGAACATATGAGGTTCCCATGCTCTCTCTGTGAATCATTAGATCATTTCACATACCAATGTCCTATGATCATTGAATACAGGCAACGCCAAATGGCCTTGATTCAAAATCCTACCCCCCCCCCTTGCAGAATCAATGATTAACCCTGCTCCATCACCAGAGGTTCTTCATATCATTTCTCCTAAACCTAAAACACTCCCTACTCCTCCATGGTTCTTGGATGATTTATATGAGGATTTACACCCAAATCCCCCCAATTCTCCAGTTCATTTTCCTACGGAAATGTTACGCTCAACTATCATTTTTAACCCACAATATCTCGATATTTGGTTTATGTCTAGCAAACCATCACAATCCACTTGCATCAACCCCCCTACTTCTTTACCACCAGGATACAATGACATAGTGACAGTCACTAATGTCACTCCTCTAGATCCCCTATATTCATGGCAGTTCCACTGCGATGAAGACATCCTCAAGTAGTTAACTACCCCTGATTTCCCATGGGATGCACTCCACCACAGAGCACTCTTTCTTTCACAGGAATCCTTCACGCCTCCTAACCAACACCCCATATATGCAGTCAAAACCAAAGATTTTCTCCCATCAGGGCATAAATATTGGTTTAATAACCCTATCCCTACCCCCGACGCTTTCGAGGAAGGAAATATGGCCAATATTTCCCCAACCATCAAAATCAATATTTCCATCAAAACTGGATTCATAGAGGAAATCACCATTGGCATTGCATGCTCTCCTGAAGAAATCACCGCCTACAAATCTCTCTTCTAGGAATATCGAGACGTTTTTACCTGGTCATACACAGAGATTCCTGGCCTTGATCCCTCTATTGTCAAAAATCACATAGACACCTAGCCTAATATCACACCTGTTCACCAAAAACATCGTCCTCTACACCCATCCAAATAAGCGACCATCAAAGCTGAGATCGAAAAACTACGCACTGTTGGGTTCATCTACCCCATCACTTATACGTCATGGGTCTTCAAACCTGTCCCTATTAATAAAAAACAGGGCACCCTCTGTGTTTGTATGAACTTTCACGATCTCAATCATGCTTGTCCCAAAGACAACTTTCCAATGCCCTTCATCGACCAAATTATCGATGATTGGGTAGGTCACGAGGTTTTGTCCTTCATGGATGGTTTCTCTGGCTACAACCAAATCCAAATCCACCCCGTCAATTAGTACAAAACCACATTTACTACCCCCTGGGGCACTTTTTCATATCGTGTCATGCCTTTCGGCCTCAAGAACTCTGACGCTACGTTCCAACGTGCCATGACATACATCTTTGATGATCTGGCTCATGTCATCTTTCATGATTGACCTCATGACATTCTCTTCAGATATCGGTAACATCGGGTATTCATTTTTTATGTGTGGAGGTACTTGATCATCACATCTCATCAATCTCCCTTCAGGTATATTATCGATACTGGCATGTAGTCATTCCCTCTTAATATCACAATGCATTTCTCGGTCACACCCTCTGATATTGGCCTCTAGAATCCTTATATCCAGCTCTGTAGTACTACCACCTCCACTGCATTCTGGTACTGTCACCCGGTAGCACCCTCACCCACATGAGTTGTCCCATTCATAGTTCCCCCGGACACTTTGACACTCATGCTATTTTCACCATTTAGGAATGGGAGTCCCAATAGTCTTACCTCGCATCGAGAATTATCCACATACTCCTTCTCCTCATTTTTCTAGCCTACCTAATGGACTCCCAAATTAATTCCTCATGGTTCTATTTTGACTGCCCATCCACGGTATCATTAACCCTCCATTTTCATCCACCGTCATTTTTCCCATATTCAAGTTTTCCTCCATACATTTTCCCCATACATAAACCCACCTATGGGGCCCCAACCCTCCACTTGTTTTCCAAGAAAATTGCGCCATCATCAGGCCAAGCCCTCTTACATTGGGGTGCCCATTTATGTATCTTCATAGTTATCCCAACTTATTCTTTTATTCTTTTGGTAATTATACAAACCCTTTTATCACATTTTCATAGATTTTTGGTGTTGCCTTTAGCAACCTTCCTTTTCCTGACAAAGCAACCCTTTTCTCCCTTGGTTGGGGAATTTCTCACTTCCTAACATCCATGATATTATCCATAAACCTCGAGTATCCTATAGTCCATACACCTTTTACTCTCTATGTTTATCCATTTTTGTCACGCCTCTGGCACAATTTCCTCTCATCTAGTTGTCCCCTTGACATTAGATTCAACTTCATGGTTGCTGCCACTTTACATCTCTCCCCAACCAAAGGTAGTCTTGAGTCTCACTACTCCTAGACTTCATCTATGTTACTCATCAGTTCCTGATTTTGTCCAAGTGGATTTCATGAAGCCCTCCGCTTCTCGAAGTCGTCTCTCCCTTTTTGTCGACATCAACACAGTTTCCAGTAGGGAGAAAATATATTGACTCTCATTACCTTTACAATGAGAAGTCTCAGATAGCACCGAGAGAACCATATTTTCTCTCTGATGTCATTGACCCCCACCACATTCGACGTCAACACTTTTTCATTTTGTGATGGGTCTTACTTTGTGACTAGTGCAGTTGTTTTTATATTTGTTGAAGACCTGTGAACATTGTTAGGCCATCAATGTCTGCAAATCCTCGACACTTCCTGTAAGTGTCGTCGCGTCTCTTCAGAGCTTATTCACCATTAGAATTTTCCTTTGCTATTATCAACATGTCCCTGAGGGTGCTATAGTCATCTACACCAAGATACAACTTCAGTTACTATATTACACTTTTTTGAGTTACATAACACGAGCATGGGGCATGCCCACCTCATTTGTACACAGTTTATTTTTTACACGTTGCGAAAGGTTGGGTTCTACAGGTTCCCCTCTCCCTCCAACGGGTCACTCTTGACACTCTCATTATCGCTCTTTCTTACAATGGTACTCTCAGTATAAGAAACATTGATGAATTTCGGCGATACGTATCCTCCTAACCACTTCCATCAGGGGGCATATGTTATCACTTAAATTTCGTTTACAAATGGTTACAAGAATCCAACATATTCAAACAGCTATTAGTTCACCCATGGACCAAAAATTACCAAAAATACATTTCCAAAAGGTCCAAAACTATACAACTAGTTATAAAATCAGCATGCGCCAAGGATATATAGGAGGCACGCACATGTGCGCCAGTCGAAAACGCCAGAAAAGAATGCATGCGCCTGAGGCATGACTACGGATGCTAAAATATGCACACACCTCATAACGACACATTTATGATGTTGGTCGTCTTTCCACCCACTTCTGGTTCAACTTCCAGGTCGATTTGACATCCAAATCTTGGTTGAATCTGGCTGGGTGGCTGGTCAAAGACCTAAGGGTTCCCTAAATAGACCCTTGTTCACACTAAAGGTTGTTTGAATAATAACTCAAAGCTATGTTATCAAAAGAGGCCATGGGTGAACTACATTTTCAAGGAATTCATTTGTATTGTTATGTGGCCTATATTCTCTTGGAGGATCCTCTTTCCTTGTCAAGAGCATACAAGCATCATTTCATTTGAGCTATTCACATCACCTCTTGAGTGAATGAGCTTGGGATTCTTTCACCATTTCTTTCAAGTTTTCTAGTTGTAAGAAGATCTCAATCTTGGGGGTTCAAGAGCCCTCCCTTGGAGGAAGAGGGGACCCAAAGTCTCACTTTCTCTTCAATCTTTTCTTTCCACTAATACAATCCTTTCCATTGGTGGCATGAGTATTGTTTGTTTCTTATTATAATGTCCTGATGCACTCTAGTTTAATTTATGTTATTTTTTGTTGGGACAGGGGTAGACCCAGGGTTCATCTCCAAGAGTGCATCAACAAGCCCTAGCTACTGGCCCTTTCGGCAGCACCTACGAAGTAGATGCATTCTTACCCGAAGCAACTATGAGGGGGTTGCAGTATAGATATGTCTACAACCAGGGGAATATCAAGTGGTTCTTATTACAAAAACAACATAACATGAATATATCATTCAACTAGCTAGATCTATCCTTCACAACTATAGATCTGATCTAATACAATAATGTAGATAACAATATAACAACATCAGAGCTCAAAGCATCAATCACACACACAAAAACAGATGTACGTGGTTCACCCTCTCTCTAGGGGTATGTCCATAGAACTATGCTTATGATATTTTAAGATAAATCTTACATTTTTTATCTGTGCTCTTGGCCAACAGATTCTCTCTCTCCATCTCTCTTTCTCTCTCCCTTCCTCCGCACCCTGCTGCAGGACTTGATCTTCGCACCCGGATGAATATCTTACAATACCAGAAGGCTCTCTCTCTCAACACTTTTCTCACCCATAATACAATATTCTCCCAATGAACAATGATCAATAACAAGACTCAGCTACCGTACCCCCCCCCGACCTAGGTCATATTGACTTCTATTTATACATTACAATCCCTCACTGATAGTCTCAGGTCAAAACGTAGGTGTCAAAACCCTAATTACCAAAACCCTAGGTTTCTACAACCCTAGGTCAACTTGACCCATTCTTTCCGGGCTTTGACAACCTGTCTTTCCTTCTTCATCTCACGGTGCTCCAAGGCATCTAATGCTGGATTTTTCCACTTCATGAGTCATCCTCGGTCCATATTCCTTGTTGATCTCTCATCCTAGATCTCCTCATCCAACGGCTTGATTTTCTGCACTTCGCTCCATATTTTCTGTTCTTTTGCTTACTTTGACCCAGTGACAATCATTGTGTCTCCTGCGAAGCTCGCTTTTTACCTTTTCTTCCTCATTCTTCACTTCCTTCCATAACCAAGGGATAACAGGACCCCAACACTCACCCATGACTCGTCTTGAGGCACTTGAGATCTAATCCTCTTGTTTTACTTCGACTTTCAACTGCGCAGTGCAACCCTTGCTTTCTGCTTTATGCCTCCTTTCCATCCTTTTGAAGACTGTCTTTTCCGTGTCTGGTACCCAGTTTCAACTGCACCTGGTACCTGGACCCTTGTCTTCTTGATTCTATTGACAACTGCGAGGTGACTGGTTGTCATAGTACAACTTCAGTCGACTCCCATTCACCAAGATTGCCTTCCAATCTCCTTTTAATGTCTTCAGTTGTGTAGCTCCTCCTTCTGTAACATAGGAAATATCATATGGTATGAGCCAATGCATTTTGAACTTCCCAGGGTGTTTGATTAACTTACTGTCATATAGTAGGACTAAATCACCTTGCATGAATATCTTCTTCTTAATGTGTCTGTCATGATAGGCCTTTTATCGTTCCTTATGAATTTGTTGATGGAAGCCTGCAATGAATCTGTCTTCTTCTAGTTCGACCAACTGTGCTAGCCTCTCCTTAATGGTTCCAGTATCATCCATGTCTGTAAATGCAACAATTCTTAATCTTGGTACCAAGTACTCCATTGGGACAACAACTTCAAGACCATAAACCAACTTGAAAGGGGTTTGCATTGTTAATTTCTTGCAAGTGGTTCTATAAGCCCAAAGTACTACTGGTAATCTTAAATCCAGTCATCCCTGTTCACACTGCAAATCTGTGTCAATGTTGTCTCCAAGATATTGTTGAATGCTTCAACCATTCCATTTTCTTGTGGATGATAAGGTGTACTCTTAAGATGGTGGAGTGCAAATTCTTCAATCAGGGATTCAACTGTCTTATTGATGAAGTGTGTACCTTGATCACTCATAAGGACCTTAGGGTATCCAAACCTGGTTATTATGTCATCAAATATAAAATGTGCAGCTGTAGTTGCACTACAGTCCTTGACTGCTCTTGCTTTGGCCCATCTAGTTAGGTATTCTGTCGCAGTGATAATATATCTTTCTCCTGTGGGATTTCCTGGTGGGTTTATAGGTCCCATGAAGTCAATGGCCCATTTTTCAAATGCTTGTAGGGTCATATTCTTGATTGGATTCATGTATGGTTTCAAAGTTATTCTCATTTCTCCCATAGGTCCTTTGATTCCCTTCATATCAGTGAACTTGGTCGGGAACAAGTCCTGATACTCATGCAATAATTCTCTGATTTTGTCTATGGTAGGAGCATCCCAGTAGTCTTTGACATTGGCAAGATTTGTTCTTTCCTCTGTCCCGATATTGAATTTATTTATCTTTATTGGCTATCCAATGAATGCCAATTCAACTCTTGGTCCTTCCACATCTCTATGACCTTCTATTTTTGCGATATTCACATTCCTCGGGTCATCATCTTCGTCGACATTAATGTTGTAGCAGGTCTGTAGTTTCTAGATGGGCACAGTCCATTCATCCTCTTATTGCTCCAAAGGGAGGCTAGATGCCTCCTCAAATACTTTTTGTCTCACCATTTGTAGTGCTTGATCTACAGAAGGAAATTCATTGTCAAACAAAAAGGTGGTTATAAAATTCTGGGTCATACCTTCCCATTCTGAAGTGATAAGGCATAGATCTGCTTGAAGGTACCAATTAATATGGGTGGTATCCAGAGTATTGACAAATCTGTGTACCCATTGTTCTCTAGGAATTTCACTCCAGGCCTCTTCATAGCTTCGTACATGGTCCTTTGGGAAACTTTGACCTATGTATCGTGCTTCGCAACTTCCTTCTTGTGCTGAAAACCGCACTGTCATCAAAGTTTGACATTGTGTCCATTCTATAATATTTTTTTATGTTTCCTCCACCATCTCGCTGGTGTGGCCTTCATGGCCTCATCCATTACCAACATCCTTTGTTGTGTTGGTACACTTGTCTCAAATTCTGGCAAGAAATTTTCTAAGGGATTCAACCCATCAAATGCGGGTAGATTAATCACTATTGTGCCAATCCAGTGAACTTCTCTGGTTATCCTAACACATCTTCTTATAGTTACTTCGTACATCTGGTTCTGCCAATTCTCCAGTGCTTCTTCTAAGTTGAATGAACATGTGTTGTAACTTCTCCAGCTTAGATTTCTGTCAGCTGTAGGGTTGATATAATCCTGCTGTCTGGCTGTTAATTTGTAGATGTTTTCCAGTTCAAATGCATGGTCTTCTTATCTGATAGGTTTTTTGTATCATGGACCTTCATCTGGATCTAAAGGTGCAACAACCCTAAGGCCAACTTTATCAAATGTCATGTGTCTTTTCTTTAAATCAACAATAGTGGAATTGTCAAAGGCCCAATCAATTCCTAACAATGCAGGGTAAGGGAAACTATCATCAACAATTTCAATTACCTCAAAATCTGCAAAGGTTCTTACCCCATGGATGTCCACTGGGACATGATCTAATCATCCAAATGGGCTGACAACTTGTTGATTATCCATGCAAATCTTGATAGGGGAATATATCATCTTGGGTTTTCCCATCAGTGCCCAAGTATGCTTCATCATGACATTGACTTCTGCCCCTAAGTCAAGGACCACATAGTCTATCTCATACTCTCCTATTTGAGCATTCAAGTGTAGTTATTTATTTGTCCTTCTCCTTTTTCCAATTTGGTGCACTGCTCTATTCAGTAAGGGGGCTATTTTTCCTAGTTCATACTTCTTGATTAAATATTGTAAATCTTGGACAACGCCTTTATCTTGAATCAAATTAACACAAGTGTGCAAGAATTCCATGAGTTTTCTTACCTCTTTCCCTTTTGTTGGTGATGCAGATGGATCAAACGCGTAAGGCATTCCATATTCTTTAATTTTTGGTTGTCTCTTTGATGAAGATACCTGATCTCCTTTGAACTCTTTTCTTGCCTCCTCGAATATTTGTCTTTCTTTCTTAGCATCGAACGTTGGGGTTTTTTCTGTATATTTCCTGACTCCACGGTCATTTTCATTCTTTCCTTGGGTTGGTCTGTCTTCTCCTATAGCAGCACCTCCTCAAGTAATAATAACAACTCTACGTTCTGCTCCATGAGGTTTAGCATATATCAATTTTACTTGTGGGTTCTGCTGGGGTCCTTGTCTTTACTTAAGTTTAGCCAGCAGCATAGGGCATTCTTCTATGACATGCTTGAAGGAATTACAATAACTACAGATTGTGCATGGATTCTAACAATCCCTTACTAAATGTCCTAGCTGCATGTAGTTGTAACAGATTGTTTGTACTTAGCCTCAGCCCATACCTCCTCCTCCTCGTCGTCCTTTGTAGCCACTGCGAGGAGTGAAATTTCCTCTCCCCGGAGAGTTGTACTGCAAAGTGTTTCTTTTTTGTTGTACTTCACCTTGAATCTTGTATATGTATCTCGACCTTTCATGCATGAGATCATAAGCTCTACAATCCCGATCATCATGCCCCACTAATTTACATAATGTACAATACAAGTTTTTGGGTGTCTGGACATACTTCTGCATGTAGTAGCACTCACCTAGGCGATGCATATTTCTGCATACATCACACTAGGGTAGGTTAACTTGCTTTAAGGGGCTCGGAACCCCTGATGCCAAGTACTCATGAAATAAGAGACAGTATTCCTTATCATGGCCTTTAGATATGCATCTTACACACCATATATCTTCCCTTTTATCTTTTCCCTTATCTTTCTTCATATCCTCGACCTACAAAGACAAACTAGTTAGTTGGCTCATGATCTGGCTAATGCCTGAGATAGATTCTCCCATTAGTCTTGATTCAAGATTCATGGCGATCTCCAAATCTTCTGCCTGAGATGCAATCTTCTGTTGCATCAAAGGGATTCTTATGTGTGGTAACAATGCAGCGATGAACCATTCTTTGTTCTGTTCATCGGGGATCTGGAAAGTTAATCGGCCTGTCAGGGTCTTGAATCTTTGGTCGAACTCCCAAACAGGTTCTTCTACCTTTTGTTTAATCTCTTTCAGTTCCATAATACATTGTGACTCTGACTTTGGTTTCTTAAACTCTGCGATCAGGGCATTCTTGATCTCATTCAGGGGCTTAGGCTGTGCCAGTCCTTGGACAAGTTTCATGTACCATCTCAGTGCGTGGTCCCTTAGCGTAGTGTTGAACTGGGTTCTATTGATGGCTTCATCGGTGATACTTTTAATATTCCATATAGCCTCACACATAAACCAATGTTGATCTGGATATTTAGATCCATCTCCTCTAAAGATAGGGAGTCTCATTTCATTTTCCATAAAGATGACTATGGTTCTTTTATGAGTAGATGTTGGGCTACTGGTAATAGTACTCTAAAGACTCTGGTGGTTCTAACTATTCTGACTGCTCGGTATTGTTGAGACAACAGGAGGATTAACGTTACTTACTTCAGTAGTTCGCGTAATTCTTGAGGTTTCTGGCTCACTTTGGCGCAGTTCTTCAGATTCCCCTTCTTTTGTTCTGGTGGGCTCTGGATTCTCTTCGTCAGTTAGATCTACCTCTTCTCTGCTATAGAAACCTTCTTCTCCATTTTTTTTCTTAAACAAATTCTCAAGGTGAACTCCTCATAATACTTTCCCACTATGGGTATGTCCTGCTTCTGTGTCATTGTCGTTGTCCGAGATCTTGAACATTAGCCTTTTTAGGTCCGATAAATCTACTATATCTTCAAGATGTGGTTTTCATGCAAGAGCATCTTGATTCTTAGCTTCAGGAAGTGAAATTTTTTTCCTTTGGGTCCCTTGAAAAGGTATCTTTCAGCTTGACTATATGATTATATTCTGTCAACAACAAACTCAATGATATATCCTTCAATGGTACTATCAAACTAGTGATCTACTGCTCTGGATACAGTGTTTTCGATTCTCTTGATCTTCTGGATCAATGATGGTGTCCAAACCATAGGAGGTCTAGATCTGATTTCAAATTGTGTGTCAGCTAAACTAGCCAACTACTTGTGTAGCTCCTAATGGATTCCTCCAAACAAGATCTCATGAATGTCGGTGAAGATTTATCTTTGTTGCCAATCTTCAATTCTTATTTTAGGGTTCTTGTTCTGGGATTCAACGAAGTCCTTCTCTTGATCCTCTATCCACTTCTGAATCTCTGTATTTGACGAGAACCACCTTGACATTCCCTTAAAAAGATTCATGTCCCGGCAACAGAACCATTTGTTGGCACAGGGGAAAACCCAGGGTTCAGCTCCAAGAGAGCACCAACAAGCCCTAGCTATAGGCCCTTTCGGTAGCACCTGCGAAGCAGATGCAGCCTCACCCGAAGCAGCTATGAGGGGGTTGTAGGACAGAGATGTCTACAACCAGGGGAATATCAAGTGGTTCTTATTACAACAACAACATAACATGCATCTATAATTCAACTAGATATATCTATCATTCACAACTATAGATCTTATCTAATACAATAATGCAGTTAACAATATAACAACATCAGAGCTCAAAGAATAAATCACACACACAACAAAAGATGTACATGGTTCACCCTCTCTCTAGGGCTACGTCCACAGAATTGTGCTTATGATATTTTAAGATAAATCTTATAGTTCTGATCTGCGCTCTTAGCCAGTAGATCCTCTCTCTTTGTCTCTCTTTCTCTCTCCCTTCCTACGCACCCAGCTGAAGATCTTACACTACCAAAAGGATCTCTCTCTCATCACTTCTCTCACCCATAATACAATATTCTCCCAATGAACAATGATCAATAACAAGACTCAGCTACCGTACCCCCCTGACCTATGTCCTCTCAACCTCTATTTATACATCACAATCCCTCATCGACAACCTTAGGTCGAAACCTAGGTGTCAAAACCCTAATTACCAAAACCCTAGGTGTCTACAACCCTAGATCAACTTGACCCATTCTTTCCGGGCTTTTCCAGGCTGTCTTTCCTTCTTCATCTCATGATGCACCAAGGCATCTAATGCTAGCTTTTTCCACTTTTTGAATCATCCTCGATCCATCTTCCTTGTTGATCTGTCATCCTCGATCTCCTCATCCAGTGGCTTGTTTTTCCGCACTTTGCTCCATATTTTCTGTTCTTTTCCTTACTTCGACCCAGTGACAGTCACTATGTCTCCTGTGAAGCTCACTTTTTACCTTTTCTTCCTCGTTCTTCACTTCCTTCCATAACCAAGGGCCAACATTGTTCTTATCTTAGTCTTTTGTTTATATTACATGCTTGGTATTTCTAACCTTTGCATTCATTGTTGTCTTTCCTAGCTAACCCAACTAGGCTTGTAAGCATCTTTGTTTTTCTCATTTAGGTGATTAAAGAGGCGCAACACATATAAATGCATTTCAACTTATTTTTAGGCAAGGATCTCATGTTGCATTTTTTTAAGCATCAACATGTGCCAGCCAGTTGGTGTGAAGGTCAATACGAACACATCAAACGATGTTCTCAAATTTATCAATATTAACTCAATGATATGTACATATTTATTCTTGTATCCTTCTCCACATTCATTCAATTTCAATTGGAGTTCCTTAACACGTTCCAAATAGTCCTCCATTCTCTCAAAGGAATGAGGATCGAGAGAGATCAATTGTTTCTCTAAATGCATAATGTAGATTTCATCGACTCGATCAAATAAAGTATTCAACTTCTTCTAGACCAGATGAGGATAGTCAATTCGACTATGATGAAAACCGATTTCTCGTGAGATGTAGGTCATGATGACCTCTACAACTTCATCCTTCTTTACATCAATGACAATTTTTCTCGAAGCATCAGTGGAATCTAGAATCACAACCTTGGTATACTTCCAAAGTCCCTTACTTTTCAATAGAGTTTCCATATCACGAGCCCATACTAAATAATTTGATCTATTTAGAACAATAGGATCGAAATTAGAAACCATCTTCAATATGTATACAGACTGGTTTTATTTCAATAAGTTCCAATCAACAAACCACCTACCTAGAGTCGATCACACAAAAGATCTGACTCAACAAGGTTTGTAGATAATAGTTCGAGGTTTTAAACCATCGGCTCTGATACCATGTTGGAGAATGGGGTGGAACACAATATAAAACAAAGAAAACAATGTTTCATATAGAAGAGGATTTTTTTTTTTTTAAGAAGATAGGTGGCGTCTAAATACACTATTACAACACTTACGCACAATTCACTATGATTAGAACATCACAGGGCATATTCCACATCTCTCTCTACATGATCATATTCAATCTCAAATCTCTTTATTATCAATAATTATCTAAGGGATATTATTTTATAGTCTCAATATCCAACCGATTCCCATGAAACATGGAAGATCTTGTCCACATACAATGAATGACGGTTACAGTTGGTCCCATAAAATATGACTTGGAAAGTATTCTCATCGGGATTGGACCCATCCGACTATCTGTTCAACTCATAGTCGAATGCAGGTTCGTTCGATCCACCGCCCGAATATCTTCGACTGTTGGTTGACATTCCAACTGACATACATGTCAACTACTAAACCGATTGTGTGCATATGTAGGTTGACCTCTTGACCAAATGAACCCAAAATATGTGTGATGAACCATAAATGATTGATGTTCCAAAATTAAATTTGATTTTATTTACCTTGGTAATTACCTGATAGTTGGTCTCTAATATGTACCACTCTGTCTTTGAGAATATAGCTATTGATATCTTAGGAAATATACTTTCATCCAAGTCATTTTGGATGAGATAGAGTGCTTTTGCATCATTCTTCTTGCTATCTCTCAGATGATCCTTTTGAGCATTAGTCAAATCTTGTTCGGATGTGTGATTAGTTGGTTTTGTATATCCATGAACCAAAATATCCAAAACATCTTGAGAACATAATAATGTCCTCATCTTGATTGCCAAAACTTCATAATTTTTTTACCGTGAGAACCAGAATTTGTGGCTTTGCAAGACTGCTACTTGAAGCCATATTTTTCTTAAAAAAGCATTCCTTCTCAAAAATAATAAAGTGAATGATATATAATGAATAATATATATTTGAATCCTTTGTAGAAATACAAAATATATATGTATTATGAAAAACTATATGATGTCCCTTTAACAAATAACAATATTTTTAAAATATAAAAACAATTTATCCGTATAAACTTGGATTTTAATAGAAACCCCAAAAAAAATACAGTGGAGGTGTGTATGCCCATAATATTCAAAATATATTTACCCTAGCAAATTTAATTTTGAAAGGAATATTGATTCTTGTAACTAAGGAGAGAACGAGACTGCTTCTCTTAGTTGTGGGAAAACAATGAAGGCGATGATGGTTGCAAACGTAAGTGACAACTATTCCTTCAGCCTGCTACTTCTATAGTGAAGAAGGAATATCTCTTGGATTTGAAACCCATGAATCACAATCGTAATTTCCAGTGATGTATGTGTGGCCTCCTCTGGTACTCTGCAAGATTCCTCTCTAAACTTATGCTCTGATACTAATTCAAAGGAGGAAGGGGTGAATTTAGAACAACTTTGGTTGTATGAACTTATGCATAAACACACCAAAATAGAATACAAGAAAAAATCAAATAGTTGTGGATATACAACTATATTCACTCCATTGCCTCCGTAGAAATATTTAAATACACAAAATTTACTAATAATAAAAAACTGGGAACTCATCTCTTCTAGAGATTTTTTCAAATTATTACACCTAACTAAAACTCTTCTAGAGTCTAAAATTAAAACTTTCCAAATAATATTTAACGCTCCAAAAATAGGTGACATGAGTAATTATATTCTAACATGTTAGAGTAGTTAAAAAAAATGGAAGGAAGATGTAAAATATGAATGGGAAAACAGGAAAAAATGAATAGGAAAACACAGACAAAGGATGATCATCATCAACAAATGTTAAGATAGAACATGTTGAATACATAGGGTTGTATGTAGATGGTGAAATCGGGTTGAACACCAATATTCATAGAGTATATATTTCATACATAATTACTTTTTGTAAATGTGTTGAACCTATACAGAAAATATCTAGCTAGCAAATCACATACACAATTTGTAGAGAAAATATAAGAAAAGAGAAACAGAGGAGAAAGAATGGAAGAATTTTCATTAACCAAATGAAAGAATGATAATTTACACATGATATAATTTGTATAACTCAAATAATGCACACTAGAGGAAAATAAAATGCACCATATTGGTGGTCCAGAGTGATCTAGACACACACCGACAGTTACAGGAGTAAACTGCCACCTAGTCTAGTCTCTCAAGTAGTTATGGGAGTTAACTTCCACCTAGTCTGAGTTAACTAGTCTCTCGGTCTTCATTTAACTGAATGAAACAAAGTGAATTGAGGAGAGGATAAGGGAATCATGAGTGATGCGCTATTCTGGTGATAATCCTAGGGAAAATGTGCATTATATGGTGATTATCCCAATTTTGCATGGTGATGATCCCAATGTGGCATCTAGACTCCACTCAATTGATCAAACTGAAGTGTGAATTGAAGAGAATATTTTGTTGGATTACTGAGAAGGGGGGGTGAATCAATAATAGAGAAACTTAATACTTTTTCACCATAAAATGAAAGTGTTATATCAATGTAGCATTATCATTCAATAGTTTCAAAGTAAATAAACAATGAACAAATGAGCAATCACACACATACACAGTACACCAGTGTTTTACATGGAAACCCAAAGAAGGAGAAAACCACGAAATGTATTTTCTTATATCTATTTAAGAATTACATTCATTGGAAGCACCAACTTCCTTTGTTTTCCAGCCGCAACTGGAAGGAGGCTCCAACCCCCTAGTTTCTCAGGCTACAACCCGAGGGAAGCTCCAACTCCCCAATTCTCTATATATAACCAGAAGGAGGATACAACCCCCTATGTTATCCAGCTACAACTAGAAGGTGGATACAATGACCTATCCTTGCCCTGTCCAAATGACCTGAAATATAAGTAGAATGATGGAACCACTATCATATTATCACTGTTAGATATACTGTTGTAAACTTGTACCAATCAACCTGCACCAAAAAACCTGTATCAATAACCTGAACCATGCATCAACCATGCATCAACCTGTACCTCAACCTATAATCAACATGTACCATAAACAAGGTCATCAACCATGTACCAACCTGTACCAAACAACCTGTAATCAACCTGTACCATAAACAAGTGCATCAACCATGCACCAACCTGTACTTCAACATGTACAATGAACAAGTGCATCAACCATGCACCAAACCTGTACAAATAACCTGTCACAACAACCTATCCAAACAACCTATCACAACAACCTGTCTCATCAATCTTATCAACCATATCAGATCTCACCAAGATCAATCACTAACAAAACTCTCAAATATGTGCATCAACCAAGCATACCACAACAACTCATAATCATCAACAAGATAAATATGTTCTTCTAATAATATACCAATACAGGTATGCTAGATCATCCATAAACCATGTGTCAACAATACTACGAACAAGTGCCTCCAACCACATACCAATCATGTATCAACTACTCATCAACTATGACTCATGAAGATGTACCAACATCATCAATTATACACCTCATATATGTTCCATCTCATCAAATACTTGTTTCAACCATGTACCCAACATGTACCTCAACCAAAATTCCTCATCAATTTCATCATCGAAATTTGATCTCATCACATATACCTCAAACACTATACCACAAGTATGTACCTCAAACCATGTGCTAGAACCTCACTATTATACAACCTCTATCTGTATCAATAACTTCAACAACATACCTCAACCAAAATCCCTCAAACATGAACCAATACTAAACTTTGGTAGATCTTCCTCAGATAAAATATACAACAAGCCATAAACTCCCAAGAGGGCATCCAACATATTTACAAGGAAAAACCTCAACTTGATTCATAAATTCAACACTACACATATTAGAACAATACCTTTTTTTATTCTTGTAGCATTCTATTGCTGCAGTTTTGTTGCCACGAATCCACTGCCCCGACTTTTTTGCCGCACTGTTCCTGTTGCGATTTTTTTGCTGAACTTTTTATTCCATAGTTTTCTTTCTGCACTTTTTCTGCCACACTTTCTCTATTGCAATTTTTCTGTCACACTTTTTCCGCTGCAATTTTTCTGCTGCACTTTTTCTTCCACAGTTTTCCTGTCGTACTTTTTCTGCCGCACTTTTTCTACTACAATTTTTCTCTATCAATAATACATGCCCAAATAACCTTTCACCAAAATAGATATTCAATTATAGTCAAGTGTGATTTGAGTGAGATACCCTTTCCTCTTATTTATACTTTTGTGTAGCTTTATCAAGGGGTTACCTTCTAACCATCTTAACCCACTTTCCATAATTTAGGGTTAACCCAATTATAACCACTTGTCCACTTAACTTAACCACTTTCTATAATTAGTAAGTTCTCCATTAACTTTATTATTTCAATAATTTATTTTGCATCCTCTTTGACTTATAGTACACTCATCACTTAAATTTATTATTTAAATAATTTCTTCTATGCAAACACTTTGACTACTTTGACCTTTTGGGGCTTCTAGATGACTCATGAGGGTTCTCCAACTTCACATGGCCATAACTCTCTAACCGAGAGGAGTTATGTGACATTCCACATACCACTGGAAATGGGATGACATGTGTTGTCCATCTAGAATAATTTTACCTGCCAATATATCAATAATCATACCATTATCCATCAAACAAGATTGGGTCCATTACCCAAACCTTTTTTATACTGAAATTCACTACCGGACTTTCTTCAAGGGTCGACATCAATGAAAACCAACCCAATTAATAAACAATATCACCCTTTGGAATTGATGGCACCACTTTGATGCAATACTGAAGCCATGTCATGTAATACTGAATTCATGTCACTCATGCTCTTCCTGTGACAATTTTCCCCCCTGGAACCATTCCTTTGTGCTCTACATCTGATAAATCTCTCCCCCTTTTTCATCAATGGAAAATGTATCTTTCCATATGAGGTTGCTCCACCTAACTGAACTATCCTTGGGGATACTCTCCATGACTAAACTCTTCCTGAAATAGATCTCCCAACCTGAATTATCCTCTTTATGGTGCTTCCTCATGTAAATATAAGACATATAAGATAAGCATTCAAAAGAATTAATTTTGGAGTAGAAATTACTCCTAGTCTCTAGCGAAGATACTCAAAGGATTACCTTGGAAGCAGTTTTTTAAAGATCTCTACCACTTGTTCTTTTGTTCCCACATATTCAACTCTGATGTTCTTCTTTGCAACCTCTTCCCGTAGAAAGTGATACTTTATTAGAATGCGCTTTGTCTTGGAGTGCATCACTGGGTTCTTTGAGATAATGATGGGACTTATTTTATCAAAATAGATTGGAATGGGCTCATCATACTCAACATGTAGATCTTTCAAAGTTTGTTTCATCCATAGAACCTATGTACAACATCTTGCTGCTGCAATATACTATGCTTCAGTTGTAGACAAAGAAACTGATGATTTTTTCTTTCTTAGCCAAGATACTAAACACTCACCCAAGTAGAACATTGCTCCATTGGTGCTTCATCGAGCATCAATACAACCTACCCAATATACATATGTGTAGGCAATAAGTGATAGATCCTTTCCTTTTGGATACCATAATCCAAACTCTTGTGTTCCTTTGAGATATCTGAAAATTTTGTTCACTGCTAATACATGTGATTCCTTTGGTGCTGCTTGAAATCATGGCACTTGTCCAAATTCCTACATTACATATGATCTGGATGCTTTCACATATAGTAAGGTACCAATCATTGACCTGTATTTCCTCTGGTCTGTAGACTTTGAATCATCATCTTTGCTTAACTTGCAACTAGTTTTCATAGGAGTGGTAATTGGTTTGCAATATTCCATTCTTAACCTCTTTAGCCTTTCTCTGATATACTTAGTTTGAGGAAAACAAATTCCTCAGTTTATCTGACACATATGAAGAACTAGAAATAAGGATAGTTCCCTGAGTAATGACATTTCAAATTCATTCTCCATGTCCTTTGGAAATTTATGGCTTAACCTGTCATTAGTACTTCCAAAAACAATATCATCAACATAAATTTCAATTAATAAAATACTACCTTGAGTTACCTTGATGTAGAGGTTGTTGTCTGCACTTCCTTTCCATAGCTTGTAGGGAGTTTTGTCATTATTGTTTCTGAGCATTACTCTATTTTGAATGTGAACTGTTGTATGCACTGTATGTGTCCAAAACAATATATGTCAATTTGGAATCCATTAGCATTGTATGATCCATTTATTGTGTAATTAACATCCATAATGTTCCTTTGTCTCTAAACCACTCTCTGAACCAATCTATGAATCCATCCTTTCACCCACTATCATATATTTTTCCAAACCTGCTAAGTGTTCTTACAAATCCATCTCTGTCCATATTGTCCAAGACTCTACTGCACAACTGTCCATAATGTTGACACATTTATTACTATACTATCATGAAGTATTCACTACTAGAACTGATTGTACTTATGTTAACTGACTACTCTAGATGTATCTTCTCAAACTCTGCAAGTTGCTCGAAGGATGGTTCTTTGGTCTATCACAACTATCGCATAAACTCCCATGTCTAATATTCATATTACCTAGGAGTCTCTAAGACGGATTACTTAGAACAATTCTTTCTCTGATGTGTATTCATCATCATCTTCATTGGTAGATTCATCATCTCTCTGATCTCTGAATTCTTTATTTTTGCCTGTGGATTCATCTTTCACTATAATGCATGAAAGTACAATATCTTGAACTTGTTCTCCATTTACCTATCCTTCTTTTCTTTTAGTTATTTTCCAAACATTTATGTATCTGACATCATTATTTTTTCTGTAGAATTTTCTTCATCTCATTTTATTGTCAATCTTGCGATCTCTGGTACCTGGTCTTTGTTCACATGTTCTTCATGTTTTCTTATCCATACTTTCTTATATATGATGTCAGTGTTCTCTTTCATGGAAGTATCGATCACGATTCTACAATCACTAGCTATGTGTCCATATTTATTACATGTGTAACATTCAATGCCATGTGGGGCCACATAGGTATTTCTTTCTTGAACATTTCTTTGATAATCCCTACAATCTGCAACCTTATGTCCAAAATTAGTACAATAAAAACAATGACCATAAAAAAATTTGCATACCTGGGAGTGAATGATCTTCTTTGTGGTGTAGTCCTTCTTAATTTCTTCCTTGACTGATCATGATCATGATTGAAGCCTCTTTATGTCTTGAACATGGATGGTTTCAATAGTTTTCTTAGATTCTAGTTGAGCATGACTCTTTCCTTTGATTACTTCTGCATAACTCTTTCTGTTTTCTTCATTCTTCTTTTCTAGAAACCTAGATTGCTTCTCTTCATTCTCTATAGTTGATGTGGATGTTTTTGTCTCTTCAACGTTCTTATTGAGCTTGACAGTTTTACTTCTCAACATGACAACTTCTTCTTCAAGATTCTCAACCTCTTCTTATTTCTTCATTATTTGAGACTTCATGACTTCTTCTTTTCTTTTCGCTTCTTCAAGATAAATTTTTAATGTGATTATTTATTCTTCAAGTCCTTTCTCTTCTTGACCAAACTCTGCCTCAAGATGGTTTAGATCCTTAGTTATTTCCTTAAGATTATCTATCAATATATTCTCTCTCATTTCTGCTTCTTCCTTTTGTGTTGTTATGTTGGCTTCCAAATAATTCTTTTGATATTCAATATTTTCTTCAATCTTTCTGGCTTCTTCTAGTTGAGTTCTTAAGTTCTTGATGACCAGTTGGGCTTCTTCAAAAATGTGAACCCTTTCCTTTTGTTTCATCAATTATTTCTTGATTGACTTATTTTCTTCTCTCAATTCATCTAAAGCACTAGTCAATTCTGCTTGATAATTCTCTTCCTTTTCAATTAGTTTTTTTGTCTCATTTACTTCATGGAATTCTATTTCAATATGTCTATGTTTTTCACAATTAAATAAAAATAACATACATTTGGTGATTATCTACTCTTAATCTTCTAAATCTATTTGACATGGTGAACATAATTCTTCTTGATCTGTATCTGCATCTTCTTTGGCATTTTCTGAATATGCGATGGGTGAATAATATATGTCATGTAACTTATCCGAAAGTTCTTTGGTTGATAAACATTTACCAACCTTTTCTCTTACCGTATTAGATAATCCTTCCCAGATGAAATCCATTTCTATTTTGTTATTATTTTTCAATTCCTTCTTGGTTGGAGTCTTTTCCCTTTTTGAACCATCATATCTTGTAACAATTGATAGCCAAATATAATGTCCCTGTGCCTATAAAAATACTTTCATCCTCCTTCTCAACATATCATACTTTAAACCATTATGACCATTAAACATTGGTACTCTATTCTCAAAATAATCAATGATCTACTTCCAGTGGTTAAACTATTTCCTCAAGGAACCGACTCTGATACCAATTGTTGGATTACTGAGTGGGGGGGTGAATCAGTAATAGAGAAATTTAATCTTTTTTCACCATGAAATGAAAGTGTTATATCAATGTATCATTATCATCCAATAGTTTTAAAGTAAATAAACAATGAACAAATGAGAAATCACACACATACAAAGTACACCAATGTTTTACATGGAAACCCAAAGTGGGAGAAAACCACAGAATATTTTTTCTTATATGTCTTTAAGAATTATATTCATTGGAAGCACCAACTTGCTTTGTTTTCCAGCTGCAACTGGAAGGAGGCTCCAACCCCCTAGCTTCTCAGGCTACAACCTGAGGGAATCTCCAACTCCACAATTCTCTAGCTACAACAATAAGGAGGCTACAACCCCGTATGTTCTCCAGCTACAACCGAAAGGTGCCTAAAACCACTTTTCCTTGCCTCATCCAACCGCCCTGAAATATAAGTAGAATTGTGGAACCCCTATCACACTATCATTGTGAGATATATTGTTGTGAACTTGTAACAATCAACCTACACAAAACAACCTATACCAATAACCTGAACCATGCATTAACCATGCATAACCTGTACCCCAACCTGTAATCAACTTGTACCATAAATAATTGCATCAACCATGAACCAACCTGTACCAAACAACCTGTAATCAACATGTACCATAAAAAAGTGCATCAACCATGAAACAACCTATACCTCAACCTATACCATGAACAAGTTCATCAACCATGCACCAAACCTATACAAATAACCTATCACAACAACTTGTCCAAACAACCTATCACAACAACCTGTCTCATTAATCTTATCAACCAAATCAGATCTACTCACCAAGATCAATCACCAAGACAAGTCTCAAGGATGTGCATCAACCAAGCATAACACAACAACTCATAATTATCACCAAGATCAATATATGCTTCTAATAATATGCCAATACAAGTATGCTACATCATCCATAAACCATGTGTTAACAATACTACTAACAAGTGCCTCCAACCATGTACCAAGTATGTACCAATCATGTATCAACTACTCATCAACTATGACTCATCAATATGTACCAACATAATCAACTATACAACTCATGTATGTGCCAAATCATCAACTACTTGTCTCAACCATCTACCCAACATGTACCTCAACCAAAATCCCTCATCAATTTGATCATCCAAATCCAATATTATCACATATACCTCAAACACTATATCACAAGTATGTACATCAAACCATGTGCTATAAATGCATTGTTATACAACCTCTATCTATACCAATAACTTCAGCAACATACCTCAACCAAAATCCCTCAAACACGAACCAATACTAAACTTTAGTAGATATGCCTCAGATCAACTCTACAGTAAGCCATAAACTCCCAAGAGGGCATCCAACATATTTACAAGGAAAACCCTCAACTTGATTCATAAATTCAACACTACACATATGAGAACCATACCTTTTTTTCTTCTTGTAGCATTCTGTTACTGCGGTTTTGCTGCTGCAAATCCACTGCCACGATTTTTCTGTCACACTTTTTCTGCTACAGTTTTTCTGCTCCACTTTTCCTGCTACGATTGTTTTGTCATACTTTTGCTTATGCACTTTTCTTGCCCCACTTTTTCTTCCGTATTTTTACTACCACACTTTTCCTTCCACACTTTTTCTACTACAGTTTTCCTACCGCACTTTTTCTGCTGCAATTTTTCTACCGCACTTTTTCTGCTGCAATGTTTCTACCACACTTTTTCTACTGTAATTTTTATCTATCAATAATACCTTCCCAAATAACATTTCACAATAATAGATATTCAATTATATTCAAGTGTGATTTGAATGAGAGACCCTTGCCTCTTATTTATACTTTTATGTATCTTCCTCAAGGGGTTACCTTCTAACCATATTAACCCACTTTCCTTATTTTAGAGTTAACCCACTTATAACCACTTGTCCACTTAACTTAACCACTTTCCATAATTAGTAAGTTCTCCATTAACTTTATTATTTAAATAATTTCTTTTTCATCCTCTTTGACTTATAGTACACTCATCACTTCACTTTATTATTTAAATAATTTCTTCTTTGCAAACACTTTAACCTTTTGGGGCTTCTAGATGACTCATGAGGGTTCTCCAACTTCACATGGACATAACACTCTAACCGTGAGAAGTTATGTGATGTTCCACATAACACTAGAAATGGAATGACATGTACTATCCATATATAATAGTTTTACCTACAAATATATCAAAACACATACCATTATCCATCAAACAAACTTGGGTCCATTACCCAAATCTTTGTGCTACAGGAATTCGCTACCAGAATTTCTTCAAGGGTTGACATCAATGACAACCAACCCAATTAATCAAAATATTCTACCTAGACTATAGGAGATTGAATAATGACTAGTAAACATAAAGAAAACCTTAGGAAAAAAAAATCCTAAGTGTGTGTGAAGTATCTCCAACACCCCCTATGAATGTCACTATGGTGAAAATAAAGAATGGGTCCCAACAATGAGGCCATATTAGGTACCCAAATACAAAAGATACACAGAAATAAATGAGGAAAGAGGGAAAACCTCATGGTAAAACCCCCCCCTCAAAGTACAATGTATGTAAAAAAAAGAACTGACAGTTGCTAGGCAATTGTGTCCTTCACTCCAAGACGATTGTGCACATAATGGAACTTATGCTTAGTGAAATTCTTGGTGAAGATGTTTGAAGTCTGTTGTACTGAAGGACAAAAATGCAAGTCGATTATTAGATCATGTACTAAGTCCCAGATGTAGTGCATGTGGATATCGACGTGCTTTATCCTCTGCCTCTGAACTGGATCTCTGTATAACTTCGGAGTGTTATGTTTGTCACACCATATGACGATCAAACGATGAAACTGAATGAGAAACTCAGTGAGAAAATTTTATAGCCACATAGCCTGAATGGTTATGCTAACTACCCCTCTGTACTCTTCCTAAGCTTAATATAGAGAAATAACAACATGCTTCTTGCTCGACCAATAGATAGGCCCAAAACCAAGACTGGGTGACTAACCATATGTGGACTTGTGATCAATGTTATCATCAAACTAGTCAAAATTAGTGAACCCGATGAGGTATAATATAGAGGATGTTACATATTGAATCCAAAAGGTGATGGTTCCATGTACATATCAAAGGATACGCTTTGCAACCTTCCAATGTAGCTCATGTGGCTCTTGCATTAACTTAGAGACTACTCCAACTACATAGGAGAGGTCTGGTCTGGAGTGTGTGAGATAGAAAAATCTCCCCACTAGTTGTTTGTACAATGCGTTTTCCACCGGTGGAGTGTCCCTTCCATCCTCAAGTATGACTCCTAATAGGAAAGGACTCAGGGAAGACTTTCCTTCTGTCATGTGAAATATCTCAAGGAGATCTCATGCATACTTGGCTTAAGAGAGTTTGATTTTTGAAGAATCCAGACTGATCTCGAGTTAAAGGAAGAAATGTAGCGAACCCATGTTCGTCATCAAGAACCTGTCATGCATAATCCTCTTGATGACATCAATTGTTGAATTTCAACAACCAGTGATCAACAAATCATTAACATACAAAACTAGGAGTAAAAGTGAATCAATCGTCTTGAGCATGTAAATATTTGGGTCTGAATTACAATGTACAAAGTTATGTTACAATAGGTAGGATTCCATCTTAGCATACCATTCCCTCAAGGACTTTATGATTCCATAAAGATACTTCTTCATTTGACAAACAAAAGATGAATCCTACACAAATCCCTGGGGTTTCTCCATATATATCTCCTCATATAGATCTTCATGAAGACATGCATTATTCACGTACATATGATGGACTTCCTATCCTTTGGTTTCCTCAATGGAAAGTTCCAAACATATGGAATCAATATTTTCTACTAGAGTTAAGGTCTCATCATAGTCAATACCGTGCACCTACTTAAAGACTTTGGAAAATAGCCTAGATTTGTATATGATAACATGTCCATCTGATACACTTTTGGTCCTATAGACCCATCTTCACCTAACAAGTTTCCTTCCTAAAGGAAGGGGAACCAGATCCCAAGTTTATTTCTCGAGGAGAGAGTTGTACTCCTCCTGCATGGTGGATTCCAAAAAGGGATTTCCATCAGCCTCCCCATAGTATTGTGGATATGAATATTGAACCAAGAAAATATTCATGGGTGGCATTGGTTAAGTGGAAGTGAGTGAAAGAGGAGTCTCCTCGAAATAAAATCAAGTCCTCCTAGTATCAGTTGGATCCCCAAAAACATCTCAGGCATTGTGAAGAGTAATCTTGTCCCACTTGGGCCTATACTCTGGCTCTGGCTCTACAACTGCATCTATGTGTACTGTCTTTGCATCTGAGTGTACTGACTTGGTATCTGAATCATCTGAATCCTCTCAATAATAACTCTCATTTGAAGAATATTTGACATGTGCATTATCATCATCTCTAAAAGGTGGAAGAAAAAATGTGTTTGCATGAGGTTGTTGAGGTACATGCAAGACACTTTCCTCAAGTTGGACACTACGCTCAATGATGAGTCGGTCCACGGAAATATCAATGATTTTGTATCCCTTGACACCATCATTGTATCCAAAAATGATACACTTTGATCTCTATGGATCAAGTTCCTTCCTCTTCTCAAAGGGAATCCTAGCCAATTGATGCAGGAGCATCACCATAAACAATTAAATAAGTTGGGGGGAGGACAAATTAGCACCCAGTGCACATATTTAAAATTGTTTTTGAATTTCAAGGAGGGTGCATCATTATGTTTTGAAAGTATTGTAATTTAAATATTTTAAATGTTTTGAGGCATGAACCATCACATAAGGTCTATGAGATTGTAATCATCTTAATTATCAGATAAGGTTGTACAGATACTGAGTATTGACTCATATCTGAATGTAATTTTCATTCAATGTAATATTCCTTAGTAAATGAATGTAATAACTATTATAGGATAACACTAAGGTAGTCTAGAGGGAAGGATTAAGAATCCCTCAATGTATAAATATATGTATTGTATGCCCAAATGAGGTTGCTAAATGTTATTGTTATTGTGGTTGAAAGAGATGTTGAAGCTTATGAAGAGTTGTAGATAGTTGTATGAGTCCATGTACATATTTTACTAAATGAATACAAGCATAGAGGTTTGATTCCAAATGTATGGTGTTATGTTGTTGGAATAGGGGTAGACCCAGGGTTCAACTCTAATAGTGCACCAACAAACCCTAATTACTGGCCCTTTCGGCAACACCTACGAAGTAGATACAGTCTCACCTAAAGTAGCTATAGGGGGTTGCAAGACATAGGTGTCTAAAACCAGAGGAAATGCAGAGTGGATTCACAGCAACAACACATAGCCACCTAGTTATTCTCTATCTTCCTTAAACCTACTACACAAGTTATATTTCAGATCTAACACAATATCACAATAGCAGCATATCAAATGATAGAGAACACAACATCAATCACACATAACACAAGATATATGTGGTTCACCCTCTACCTAGGGCTACGTCCAGAGAACTATGATTTATGATATATTAATATGGAATCATACAGTTCTTATCTGCACTCTTAGTAGTAGGTCTTATCTTCTTCTCTCTCTTTCTCTCCCCTTCCTGTGCACTCAGCTACAGGGTTGATCTTCGCACCCAGCTGAAGATCTTACAACACTGGAAGGCTCGCATGCACAACTCTTCTCTCCCATGCAACAATAATCTCTCCTATCAATAACAACTTGGAACTCTATATCAACAACAACCCATTCTAGGTCCTCTTGACCTTTATTTATACATTACAATAGCTCACCGACAACCTTAGTCCGAAACATAAGTGTCAAAACCCTATATACCAAAACCCTAGGTGTCTAAAACCCTAGGTCAACTTGACCCACGTTTTTAGGGCTTCGGGAGTCTGTCTTTCCTTCCTTCTCATGTGATGCTCCAAAGCATCCAATAGTGGATTTTTTTGCTTGTTGAGTTGTCCACGATCTATATTCCTTGCTCATTTGTCATCCTCAATCTCCTCATATAACGACTTTTTCTCTCAGACTTCTCTCCCACTTTTCTTCTCTTTTTCTCACTTCGACCCAGTATCAGTCACTATGTCTTCTGTGCAGTTCGTGTTTCACCTTTTCTTTATTAATATTCGCTTTCTTCTATAACCAAGGGCCAACGGGCCCCCAACACTCACCTGTGACTCATCCTGAGGCACTTCAGATATGATCCTTTTGTTTTACTTCGACTTTAGACTGCGCAGGGAAGCATGTGATTTCAACTTTATCCCTCCCTTCTATGTGTAGACTGTCTTTTCTATGTTTGGTACCCAGTTTCAACTACACCTGGTACCTAGAACCTTTTCCTCATGCATTTATTGGGAGATGCAATGCATCTAGTTGACATAATACAATTTCAACTGGCTCTCGTTCACCAAACCTTCCTTCCACCCTCCATTTAAAGTCTTCAACTGCACATCTCCTCCTTCTATAACATAGGCAACCTCATATGGCCCAAGTCAATGCATCCTAAACTTCCATGGATTATTAATGAACTTACTATCATAGATCAATACCAGATCTCTTTGCTTGAATGATTTCTTCTTGATATGCCTACAATGGTAGGCCTTTTATCATTATTTCTAAACTTGCTGATGGAATCCTGCAATAAATTTGTCTTCTTCTAGTTCGACCAATTGCACGAGCCTCTCTTGAACAATTCCAGCGTCATCCATATCCGTAAAGGCTGCAATTCTTAGGCTAGGAACTAAGTATTCCATGGGGACAATTGCTTCTAGTCCATAAACCAAATTAAATGGAGTATGCATTGTCAGCTTCTTACAAGTGGTTCTATAGGCCCATAGTACTGCTAGTAATCTCAAATCCTAATCATCCCTATTCACACTGCATATGTTCATCAGCATTGTCTCCAAGATCTTATTGAATGCTTCAACTGTCCCATTCTCTAGTGGGTGGTAGGGTGTTCTCTTCTAATGATGGACTTCAAATTCCTTAGTCAAGGATTTAATGGTATTATTAATAAAATGTGTGCCTTGTTCACTCATGACAGTCTTCGGGCATCCAAACTTGGTTATGATATCATCAAATATGAAGTGTGCATTTGTAGTTGCACTACATTCCTTGACTTCTCTTGCTTCAACCCATCTATTCAATTACTCTATCACAATGATTATGTATCTATCTCCTGTGCACTTTCTTGGTGGGTTTATAGGTCCCACGAAGTTAATGGCCAATTTCTAGAAGACTTGTAAGGTTAGTTGGGGTGCTAACAAAATTTCATCTCTTCTGGATAGTTTCCCAACTCTATGGCATACATCACAAGCTTTGTAATAGTCATTAGCATCTCTATGTAGGGTAGGCCACAAAAGGCCAAATCTAAGAACCTTCTGCGCTATTTTTTTTCCTGCATAGTGTCCTCCTGTGATGCCTCCATGAGATTCTATGAGGATCAATGGTCGTTATGCCTCCATAACACACCTTCTCAAGATCTCATCAGGTCCAATCTTGTATAGCTCTCCATCTATATGTGAAAAGTCTGTAGCACACACTACCAATTGTTTCTTCTGAATGAATTTGTAGTCACGAGGTGTTATTCTTGTGGATAGGAACTGAACTATCTCTACAAAGTGATGATCAACCTTTATAATGGCCAGCAACTGTGCATCCGACAGTGTATCCTCCAAACTAGTAGGTTCATCTCCATGTTCCAACCTCAACAAGTGGTCGGGACCTTTGTTCATCCTTCCTGGTTTTACCACGATCTCAAAGTCATATTCCTGAAATAGCAGAAGCCATCTGCATATTCATCCCCCCAACACTGGATTGTTGACTAGGTATTTCAGTGCAGAGTGATTGGTGAACATTTTAAAGTGTCCTCCCAAAAAGTAGTGGTGAAACTTATCCAGTGCATACACGATGACTAACCCTTCCCTCTTAGTGGTGGTGTAATTAATATCATTTGTTGATAACTTCTTGCTAGCAAAGGCTAACGAGTGATCAATGTCTCCTACTCCTGGTTGTGCTAACACAACTCCTAATGAAATAGAATATGCATCAATATGTACATGAAATTCCTTGCTCCAATTTGGGAAAACCAGAATAGGCGCAGTAACAATTTTCTATTTCAGTGTGTCAAAGCTCTGTTGGCATTGTTTTGTCCATTGAAACTGACAGTCTTTATTCAAAAGATTCTCCACGGGTGTTGTAATCTGTGCATATCCTTTAATGAACTTCCTATAGTATCTAGTATGTCCCAGCGCAGTGCGTAGCTATTTGACTGATGTAGGACGAGGTAGATCGACAATAATGGAAATCTTAGATGGATCTACCAACAATCCCTGCTTACACACAATATGACCTAAAAACACTCCAAAGGGTGAAAAAAAGATGCACTTCTTCAGGTTCAAGGAAATATGACATTGCCTGCACTTATCCAACATGAGTCTTAAACATTCAATATGATTTTTCAACAAACTAAAAATAGTCCAATCATCAAAATAAGCTTCCAAGAATTTATGTAAAAGCTCCTTGAATGCTTCGACCACCACCCTAGAAAAGATGGATGGTAAATAAATTAATCCAAATGAAATCAGTGTATACTGGTAAGATCCCCATTCTTTTGCAAATGTGGTCTTATGGTGATCCTCCTAGGTAATCCTGATTTGATGGTATCCTGAAAATCCATCAGAGAAGGAGTAGACCTCTTGTCCTCCTACATTGTATAACATTTCGTCAGTGAATGGTGGAGGGAATGGGTCATGCAAACAGACATCATTCAGCTTCCTGAGATCTACACAAATCCTAATTTCTCCAGTCTTCTTATACTGCACCACCATAGGGTTTATCCATTCTGACTCTTCAACGGGTTCTATGATTCATGCTTCTAACATTCTATCTAGTTGAATCTTCAATTTCTCCTTTTATTTGGGGTTCAATATGTAAGGTATTTGTTTGACTGGCCTTGCATCTATATTCAAGTGAATCTTCATCTCTCCCATGGGCCGTTTAATGCCCTTCATATCAGTGAACTTGGTTGGAAACAAGTCCTGATATTCATGTAGTAAATCTATGATCTTATTAATAGTGGCAGCACCCCAATAATCTCCAACATTAACAAGCTTCGATGTTTTCTCTGTTCCAATGTTGACTTTCTTGATTTTAATTGGTTGTCCAATGAAAGGTAGCTCAACTCCTGGTCCTTCTATGTCTATTTTTCCTTCTGTCTCAACGATGTTCACCTTCCTAGGATCATCGTCTTCATCAGCATTGATATTGTAACAGCCTTGCAGATTCTGAAGAGGCACAGTCCATTCATCCTCTTCTTGCTCCAAAGGGAGGCTAGGTGCTTCCTCAAATGCTTTATGTCTTACAGTCTACAATACTTCATCCACTGTAGGATATTGGATTTCAAATAAAAAGGTAGTTACAAAGTTCTGGTTCATACCTTCCTAATCTCTAGTGATGAGGTGTAGTTCTTCTTGAAGGTACCAATTGATAGGGGATGTGTCCAACGTGTTATTGAATTTGTGTACCCACTGCTCTTGAGGAATGTTTCTCCAGGATTCCTTTCAACTTCGCACATGGTGCTTCAGACAAGTCTGACCTGTGTATCTAACTTATCATCCTTCTATTTTATCTGAGAACCACATTTTCATCAAAGTGCGACATTGTACCCAATATTTAATGTTGTGTTTGTGTGTCCCCCACCATCTTGTTGGATTTTCTTTCAAGGCCTCATCCAGTGCCAACAAGCTTTGTTGTATTGGTACAATTTCTTCAAATTCCAGCTAGAAATATTTTAAATGATTTAGACCATCATGTAAATGTGTTGAACCTACACATAATAGATCTAGCTAAACAATAATACACACATTTGTAGAGAGAATTGGAGAAGGAAGAAGAAGGAGAGAAAGAATTGAAGAATTCTCATTAACCGTTGTGAATAATGAATAATTTCCACATGATATACTCTGTATATCTCAATGAGTTCGACTTGAGGTGAACCAAGTCTCCATAGTGGTGGTATAGAGTGATCTGGACACACACCAACAATTACGGTAGTGAACTGCCACCTATTCTAGTCTCTCAGGCAGTTACGGGAGTTAACTGACACCTAGTTGAGTTAACTAGTGTTACACATTATTTTCATCATCCATATGACCGTTAATGATATAAACCTATATGTTTCCTTCAAAGGGGTCAGTGGCCTGAGTTCCAAATGGTTTGGATCTTAATCACTTTCATGATTTAGTGGGATCATCCTAATCTCCTCACCTTATCCTCTTCAGCTTATAAAAGGAGAAGAGATCTCATGGAGAAGGGCTAAGTTAGATTTGACTTGGAATTATTATCTTGGTTAGAGTGGTTTTGAGTTTTACCTTTGTCAATATAGATTGTGAATATTATCAGATCTGGGCTCTCAGAATTCTTGGAGTGAAAGTGTGTGGGGAACGAAGGACAGTTGGAAGGGACCTTACAACATCAAGGCCATGGTTGT